>JAQFZX010000059.1:0-115143 GCA_034682405.1 Hydroisotoma schaefferi | reverse complement strand
ACCCTGAGTATTGGTATTTAAGTTGAATTTGTCAAGGGTTACAAAATAATAGGAGCCATAGAACTACAAAACATCCCCCTGATAGAAAAACCCTTACAAGTGGAAGGTATATAACCCACCATACAACCGGCTATGTTCGATTAGATTATCTCAATGGTAAATGGCACAGAAGTGATCAAATTTCATTTTAAGATAAAGCCAAAGCCACACAATCAAAGTATGGTCTGTAAATTTCACAATTTCTGGCCTGATGGAAATAAAGATGAAGTGAACAGAGGGTATCTTCGTCTCGTTCTTCGAATCACAAAGAAATATAATGCATTGAAAGCTAACCAGAAAAAATTCCGTTTTAATAAGAAAGTTCTAACAATAGTACCTTTCTGTGCCGTCGAAAACATATTACCTATACAGAATATATAGCTCAAAGAAGTTAAGCTAATGGTTGCCATACCAAAATGTAGAAATAAAAATAGTGAAGATTTCTGAAACCCCAGTAAGGATTTAATCTAAAACTCGAAACTGAGGGTTTAAAAAAACTGGTCTCTGTATTTGCTATAGCAGCAACAAATAAACAGAGATATGTTTATAAATGCCGTTACTGGTTCCAATTCAGAATACTGATTGTAAATGAAACTCTATCCATTCAAAGAAAATGACTGATCACGGATGAAAATGAAAGGCTTAAAGATAAGAAACAAAACATCAAGGAACGGTAACTTGGAAACTTCCTTAATAGAAAAAATAATCGATACAAAATCCTTCATTCTTTCTTTTTTTGTATTTATCATAGATCATTCGGCTTTTATCGCTAAAAAAATCAAAAAATCTTTAAAATAACTGCCAACAGGTAAAATATCTCTTCGTATCCGATTGTTGCATTTCGTATAAAACAAATGTGTACAAATGTCGCCTCCCATGGGTGTTACCGTGCTGTCTTTAATATATTCAACATGAAATGAAACTCCAAATCCAAGGTTAACAAATTCCGTACAAAGAAATATTTTTCAAGACTTATCTTTTTCGATAGATGACCTTTGATGCTTGTAGCTGTCCAATCTATTCCACTGAACTGTGTTCGTATCCTTATTATTTATTAGAATGCTTTATTAAAATTGTCATAATATGTTTAATCAAGGATTATTGTATGATAGGAAAAGGTATTAATCAAGTAAGGGAAGTTCCCCCGGCCTTTAGTTCGCCTGGCAATACCGTATTGTACGTTTTAGATGCAGACAAAAAAATTTTATAGCAAGAATTCTTCGTTGATTGTTGCTCCCAAGTTTCCACGAATATTGATCCATATGCAGGATGAACTTTCGATTTCCTTACCAAATGTGATTGTTGAAAGTTTCGCCTCTTCTTCTTTCCATTCCTCTGGGCATCTTTGCAAGTGAAGTAACTTAAGTACAATAGAGCTTATGGGAAGTTTAGTTTTGGTAGCAACAGAACAGAAGTAGAAACTTTTCTTCGTTCATGCATTCATTTATTTATACCTATCTATGAACTGTGATGCTAGATTGTGGTTTGGACTACAGTTCGGTTGTGAGTGAGCAGACTAAAAACTATGAGCATCTGAAGTGGAAGGTAATCCTGTAAATAACCATGCTTTTATAGAACGTCCTTTCTATGTCCATTCTAACAAATCGATTGGGAAAAGTATGTATAGCCCAGACAAGACCCTCAGAGCTACAAAACAATTTATTGTCACTATCTTTCCAAGTTGTGCAAGTTCGAGCTACAAACAGGCTCAAAAAGACTAAGGACTAGTGAGCCCTTTACAATTTAAAGCTTCTGAAGCGTGTGGAACGTCGGGAAACTGAATACGACAAATTTGACTTTAGCTGTATGTACAGTTAGAGATGGAGAAAGTAGAAAAAGATCTCTTGAATTATAAGAAGCGACTGACGCTGTTATCAATGTATCCAAAGCCAGAAAACAGAGAACTCTGCGTTGTGAAGTTGTTTTTAAAGGATAACACTCCAGCTGCCCAAATTCGTGCAGTTTAAATGAATCCTTTTAAGTGGAAAAGACTGTCTTATCATATTTACGACTTTTCATGCTCCAATACGATATGCTTATAATACTACAAGAGAGGAATTAAGGGCAATTTCTCCAGTAGTTTTTATGGCACACCTGATAAATCTGCTTATTTAGTAGTATTAGGAGAGTAAAAGGGAGTGGGTTGTGACTAGTACCAAAGCTTTTGCTTTGAATAGGGAAGTAATCCAAGAAAGCGTCCAACAGATATGCTTGAGTTGTGATTTGTAACGAAGTCGCAATAATTGTACCCCACTTGGCATATTCAGTTATATGATGGGGCCATGAAACAGCTGTAATATTTAAGGAACGAAACGAGTGCATTTCATTACAGACTGGGTATAGTAGCTTCAGTCTGATCCTATCTTGGAGTCGTTAGAAATTCTGCAATGATAAGCTCGTCGAAATATGTCTTAGAACTTTTACTCACAATAGCCCGAATAAAACATTTTAAAAGTATTTACCAAATAATAGTCATATCCGTACAACGTAATTTTGCATGTCCTACTTGTTTCTTAATCAATTTTAGTCAAACTGAAAGGAATTTAAAAAGTAAAGTTTGATGCATGCACAACTCAGGAAGTTTTAGTCTGAGACTGTCGGACAGTAGAAAGATACTGTAAGATACGCATGAATTGATACTCCACTTATTCATAAAGGGACGGAACGCTAGATAGAGCTAGAAATTAATGGTTACAGAACAAGTTGCAAAAGTAACTACAAGAGACAGTTGTTGGATCCACTATCAGATAATTGACATTTGGACCTGGAGTTAATTTGATTGCACTAACAATTTCATCCTGAAGTGGTCCAGCGATACGAGTTGCCTCGTCATCACTTATGAAACTGTTAAGAAGGTTGCAAACTCAACGTTCTACTACTGCGTAATGTTACTGCTAACTTTTACTACCACTAACTGCAATTTAGGATAATCGGTAATAACTTGAATTGGAATACCTAGTAAGGATTCCTTTTAAACTTTCAACAATATGAACTTTCACCTCGACCTTGAATATATTCTGGATTAATGAATTATTCATGGTGTGTGCGAAGTAATAGCTCGTAAATATTGAGTTCCAATCGATAATATAAGCGGTCTATCCTTTTAGGCTTACTCTGTAAGTTCTACATTTACTACAAAAATACAATCCCCTTTTAGGGAAGTAAAGGAAAGTGAAGCATAAGATAAGAAATGAAGTATGCACGGTTGCCTATTTTAAGTGCAGCAGTAAGGTTACAATTGTAATCTCACGGAGTTACTCACCTTAGGAATGAAATGAATACAGTTAACTCCGAAACTTGAAGCAGCAAATGCAAACGTTCTGTGCGTCTACAACGAATGTGTAAAGAAATAAAGATAAAGATGCAGCATTGGGCAAAAAAAAGAAGATAAGAATTCGGATTTGAAGGTTTAAATTATTCCATCCATTTACTACACTTCTTATGGTGTTAAATTTGCTCCGAGGGAACTCTATCGGTTGACTTAGTAGATTCAAAAGCAGAAGGGGATTACATATTTTGGCTTCGTGAGATAATCCTAAAGAATCGTTTTATGCTAAAGTGAATCCATGATGAAGTGCCATGACGTGTAACGACCTTATATCAGTATTTTGCATGCAAGATTTGTCAGCAAGTCCATCATGACTTTAACTAACTCACATCTTGAATCGTATACATTTTTTACACCTCCTCTCTGATTCTGTTTTGGGCAAAGTTTTTCGGGAAAAGTTTTCTCACCCTTTTTACTAACTCGCTGGCCCCTTAATGCTGTCTGCGTTGGAAAAAGAAATAATTCATGCTTTTTACTAGTTACAATTTCTAGAGCATATAAAAAACAACTGGATGTAGTGTACCAAATTTAAATAATATTACCTAAAGAGCTTGTTCAATGCTATGATAGGTAAGCAGGAGGAGATAGGGTGCAATTGTGGATCTATAAATCGTGTCAGGTTGCCTCTTACGACTAGCTTAGTTTGCACTAAGACAGCTCGACGGAAGATAAAATGTTTGCACAGTCAGTGATTTTAATAATCAAGTCTTTCTAACTCGGTGTAACTTGCACCTATCTTTGGGACAATAATGCCAAAGTTTGCACACATGAGTTTTAATTTCCAAGAAAAAGAAATAATGTTTATTCCCAACAATCACTACTTACCAACAATTTTATAGAAAGGACAACGCTTTAATTTTTCTCAATTTATTTCGGAGCTCTTACACAAAACCTACTCAGCCGAAGTTTAAACGGGAAGCCAATTCATTTAATCAAAAAACCTTCGGTTCTAGTAGGCAAATTTCATTCTACAAAGATATTTTCTAGAGCATTTTCTCTTCAACAAAGACAGAGAAAGACAAAGATAACTGCATGCAAAGGCAATCAATGTAGGGAATGTATCAATTCCATTCTAGAAAAATCCATTACAAAATACTTATAGTCCTTAACTATATCAAAATGCATCTATGACCCTACACACTCGACGACAAATCGCAATAAATAGTATAAAGCACAACTACTAATAAATGTACTTAGTCCTGGTGTAAAGTTTTGCACTTCTTGTGTAGTCTATTGAATTAACTTTTACTGATGCTCGAAACGTCAAATTAAGGTGTTTCCCTTCCTTCCTAAGGAATGCCTTCATGATATGGGAAAAGTCAAAACTTCTATATTGATCATTGCTGAAAAAGTCTCCGTCTGTGAGAAACTTCTAGTTGCGGAAATAACATTATACAACTGCGTATATTGTCTAAGATTTTCAACTCTTTGTCTTTCTTCACGTATAGTTGCTTTGCTTTACCGAAATTCCTTATGGAAACTAGTACCAAAAACTTAGAAGGCATCCCATGGCAATTTGGATTTTGCTTACTTCATGCTCGGTTACTGCATCAGAAGAGTACACTTCTAGGACCGTCTTTTGGTCAACCGTGAGGAAGACAGTGATTTTGTCTTATTTTTATGACTAAAAGCGTTTCTTAATACGCATATAAAGTGTGTCATGCTTGCTGCGGTTTGTCATAAGAAAATGGAGTAAAGTCTAGTATACTGTCATGTCACTTAGCTTCGTGGTTAGTATGACATGACATTTTAAATTTAACCCAAAAATAATAGTAAAACGAGACCCATTTAGTTTATTTCCAGACGTTCCCGTTTCCTCCAACTAAAAATCCTTTAACATTCGGTTGACATCCTTGGCAGCCTGGCCTAAACGTCCGTGGATAAAAGGCGAAAGAATATGTAAATTTTCTTCTATCTATTCTTCAACCTTTGTATTGAATCCTTGACGCCTTTAGTAAAATATTTATGCCATCCTCAAGGCCAACAGTTAGTTGAAAATGGTTCAACTACTACTTGCCAAACCCTTGCTCAAAAATCGTATCCCATATGAAATAAGACAAATGTCCCTTGAGGTTTATCAAAGTCAGCCTAACCGCCAGAGAGTGACCGAGCCTCTTGAGTAAACATATTATGCATCGGTTCTTGCATGTAACATCTTTTAGAGAAGTAAGATTTGTGCTGTAGAAGGACAGAATGCAGTTTTTATGCAAATTCCTATTTGTCTTAGTCAAGCTTCATGGTAAGTGGTAAAATAAAGGGGATGGTCTGGCTAAATTGCAGAAGAATGGCAAAGAAAGATAATTTACTTATTATACCAGGACCAGGATCAACACCATTGCTGGAAGGAATAAAGATGTCAGAGTGAATGGATCGTTCCATTTATTTAAGGATTTGCGTCAAGTTAGTTATTATATATAATTAACGAGTTGCTGGTTGGCTTGTTTGGCCCTCCGTGAGCTAATCAATGTGACAGAGTTATGTTGTGAGAATTAAACTTTTCCATTTTTGTAATAACGACGGAAAAAATCGTCGTTTACATGCATTCTACATAAAAGCTATGAAACAGACACAGCATATTGGGCTTTAGAGCTACGTTTTTTTTAATAGAGTCTAGACTTCTTGACATAACTTACACAAGAAGTATAAATTTACAAATGAATGGAACACTGAAATGAGAATGGGAATTAAAAATCTTGTTTGGAAAATTATGCTAAACGTTGATGAATGAACATCAGCAACTTTCTCGGCAGGCACGTAGAGGGAAGTCCTGAAAAATGGATTCCTAGGTATTCCAATTAGACCCTGTAAGCTTTTGGCACCTAGGAGCTCAGCACCCTACAACATATGGCACGAATGTTGAACCGGGTAGCGGTAGTAGAAGGGCAGATTCATAACTTGGCGAGGAGGAATGACCATTATCAAAATATTTACTCTTGCTTTAACAAATCACTGTAATGTACTGTCACGATGATAAAGCAAAACCAGTACATGTTCATATATTTCATATTTCTGATAAAGAAGGCTTAAGGTATCGGCTGAGTAATTGTGACTTTGGTAGGATGCTTTCGTATCATAGGAGAAATTACTTTCAAAGTGAACTCTGCAATTTCAAATTCCTTTCTCCTTTTATGTACAAACTGTTAAAGCATAGTCAGTAAGAATGATTACTACGTCAAGACTCATAAATTGTACAGCTCAATAGAAAGAATTTCAAATAAGTTATTGACCAAATTTGAACAAAGTCAGTTTATGTAAAATGAGAACCAAAGCCTTGTTCAGTCGCTGACTACTTTTTGTGCTCCGTATCTTTCTTCTTGCTTCTTCTCATCTTTCAAGTTACTTCAGATAGGTAGGAACTACATATTTTCTTTTGGGCTGGTTGGAAGTCAATCAAATTGTCATCGAATCTCTATTAAAGCATACCTATCCTTTCCTCAGCATGAGATTATTTGACAAAAGATTTTGCAACTCCGATCCAATTTAAAAATGACATTAATTCAAAATCCTAAATAATAGTATACTTTCGTGAGTCGTATCCTATTTAGGGTCTCTTATCTAACGAAACCCAACCGAAAACATGTAGAGAGTTGATTATGGCTGAATTGAAGGCAGACTATGCTAAATAGTAATGCATTTATACTACACCCGTCTTGTCAGACACTTCCATTAATCAAAGTCACAAATGATGGCAGCCAACAGCTAAGCATAAGTTAAGAAGAAGACTGCGGATGTGAAAGAGTTTTTCGCTGCCATACATAAAGAAGGATTTAATATTTAGAGTGGATGGGGAATTTAGTAATGATTTTACCTATCCATAAATTGCAAATCAAGATTGCATCCCTTTGATTCCAGAAAACAGTCAGTTTAAAAAAAAAGGAAATCTGTTTTGAAGCGTGCATATAAATGCACCATTATGGATGAAAAATGACTACATGGCCTTATCACTTAACCAAGGTTGTAAAGGAATAGAAACGGAAAACAAGTGTAGTCTGTAGGTGTTTGCTCCCGTAGAGTGTTGTACTGCTGATAACAGAAAATAAAAAATTATCCCCACAGAGAGTGGCTAAATAATTGCGTCATCAAGCCAAGTTATGGCACTGCTTGAGTAATTCTTCTGTCAAATTAATAATTATCATAATCTTCACGGATAATAAAAACAACGCTAATCTTATTACATTACACTACACTGTAGTTTGGGATACTCACAGATTTAGTGTGATACTTTACAAAAAAGGAGTCCCAAGAGATGCCCAATGTTAGCAGTCCTACCTGATCTAACATAAAAAAAAGATAAACATCTTAAGACTCACGTTAAAGAGGTAGATTATTTCACGTATAGGAATGACAAAGATTGAGGGCCGTTAATACGGTCAATGAATTATAGTCTTGTTCTTGTTTCATCTGCATGCATTATTTAGTATTGCTAAGATACTTTATGTGAATGATCCGTCCGTCTGTCCGTCCGTCCGGTTAGGACTTTTTGTTACTACGGTCTATGGGGTACATCTAGATATCTAAATATTCACAATGCGCCTTGACCTTTTGCTCCTGTGCCATAACTTCAAATTTCAGTATTACAGTTCGGTCGGGCAACCAGAGTTTTGGCTATTACGGTTCAGTAACTACAATTAGACGATTTGAAATTTTTGTAACTCCGCATGACCAAAAATACATGGAAAATCACAACCAGTTAGAGATGCTTGTATGTGTTCATTTATAATGGTTTATTTTGTTTTGATACGGGTCATATAAACCGCTGCAAGGTAAATGGATTGTTATTTTTCGAGTATTTTGAATGAAAGTATAATTTATTCTTTAGTAAGTTCATCTTTAGAGTGTTTTATTTTATCGATTGCTCAAAATCATAGTATTACAAGGGCGATCAGTGCGATTGGCATTATCCTACGTTTTAGTGACCCTTGAAAGTCTGAGGATCCAAATTAAAGTGAGGTAGTAATCTTCCTTAACGTCAGCTTTCAAACTGTCAACTGTCACCACAAATCAATCCTTGCAGTTAAGTGGGTGTAGGCCAAATAAATATCGTACGCGAACCGATGGAGTGAGGCGTATTGCCACAGAGTTAGACGTATGTCTCAAATAAACTTAGTTAAGAATGTTTAACTTTATATCTTTACTTGATCAAAACATGTTCCACTCTCCTGCGGTTTGACTAATTCCTCCATCTCACCTCTCTTTTTATTTTATGGCAGAAACAACTTTAGGGCTTCTTGTCTTTTTTTCAGCCATTGGACATTTTGCTTCTATGTTTTTTGGCTGGTTTAGGTGAACATCAATTTTAAATACTACATGCCCTTCAATATTTGAAAAGAGTAGAGTAGAGTGAACGCAGTTCTACCAGGAAAAAGAACTCTATAAGCATAAAATGTCTCAGAAATCATTTTAATGAGCTGCTATTGCTCAATAAGTAATCTCAAAGAATGCCAGATTTTATATCTGACATAAATCATACATAGGTACATATCTCTAAGTCTCAATTACGTATCTCTAAGTTCTAGGCTGTATGTTAAACAGTTTCAAAATTTTGCAGGATACTCACTACTATACTTACTGGCAATTTCTGATGAATTCCACATTTTTTACAATTTTAGTCGTTCTTCGGTACGTCCTGTGGGGTTATCTATTAATTTAAAAAGGATGTGGCAAATATGTGACAATTTTGCATTAAAAAAATACATTTAAAACACGGATCGGGCTCACCAACAGACTGACTTTGACTGATGCCTGACTAAGAGTAGACACGTGTACGTTTATGTATAGCTAATTAAATTTAACCTTCGTTGACAAAGATGGGACAACGTATTTCAACCGAAACGGAGAAAGGCCAATGTGGCCAACTGTTGTTATTTCTGGCCCCGAATTAAAGCCACTTCTTGCCAGCTTGCATATAAACCTCCGACCGGGACAATTAGGGAGAGAAATTGAACTGTAAAATAATACGTTGTAGAGAGATGATAGATATGCATAAACGCTGACGTTCTTAATAATACTTCTTTTTGCGTATGTTTCTGTAATGAAAGCACCACCACCATTTCTCACATAACCACCGTATTTCTTCTAAATCCCCCCTCCCACTGTCCGAAATTAGTTCATGAGGGTCACATTTAATATATTGAAGGAACAGTTTTACTCTAAGATACCCGTTCTTTATAAATTCTACGTACGTTGTCTGGCTGCCGGCTAGCCGATAAAATCACTCGCACTTCCTTAGCATTCCTTCTTCATACATGTACAAGCCGCGGTAGCAATTACGTTAAGTTATGTCGTTCTTTAAGTTGTCGTAAGAGGTTTCAATGTTAGGTTAATATGTTACAATCATTTACATTTGGAGATATACAGCCGCCTTAAAATAGTCGGCTTTATTTTAGGCCCTGCATATACAAGGAAAATGATTCTAATTCCCTTGGGAAATTATAAGCAGCAAGTGGTGGCCTCATTTCTTAGTAACTTATTAACCCCATTAAGAGAACTATTCTTATGTAAATCGAATTTTTGTTAAAATTAGCTTATTTCTGCCGAAATTACTATCCACTAAAATTGGTAATTCTGTTAAAAGAACTTTGGACTTTTTTAGTTCCATTCCCTTGGAATCTAGTTCTCTATAATCTTTGAAGATAATGATTACATTCAGGGAAAAATTATTTCCAGGAGAAATAAATGGAGTTTAAAACTAAGAGCTAAATAATTTTTCAAAGAGATTCTAAATCACTATAGAATTTTCTTCTTGATACACCTTTGCTCTCTAATTGTTCATTTGATAAGGTAATTCAAGAGTAATAATTTTACGTCCGGGTGGTTTGACGAGCAAGCATAGGGCAGGATTTATAATAAATGCTTACTTTAACATCAAGCAGACCATTTGCAAGTGTTCTTGATCTCTTTAAACAGATATGAACGGCTTGGTTGCAAGGTGAGGTGCCTGGAAGTGCAGTTTACTACTCAGAATAAAACAAAACAGGATGTAATCATTTGTGTAGTTCCTTCTCAGCCGACCTACATGTTTCAAGTTGATACAGAAGGTTGTATTCTACGTGTATTTGTGCATAGACCTACTTTCCTAACTTTGCCTTAAAAGTTAGCTGAATCAATTCCATTCAGTTTAAAAAATAAACCAGAGCAGTTTAATTTTTTTTAACTTTTCACTACTCAGAAAGCGCTTGCCTTATGTGCATTTCTTAGATTCTAATAAGTATTTGTAAAAGCAGTTGTTTTTTAAATGATTTATACAAACCTACATCACAAAACATGCATCCGGGTTTCATTGATCATTAAAGTAAACAAAACTCTAAACCTTGTGTTAACTGGAAGTGTAAAATGAAATCAAAATGGGCATATTATTGATAATGTATACAATTATGTTAGGTTTAATATATAACTACAATGCCGCGACCTGTAATGTTAATTTCCCACAGGATATATTTCTAAGCAGTTTTAGCTCATAAATCATGTCATTATGTAACGTCTACTAAACCGATACCGAAAGTAGGCGCATGTAGATATGCATACAATGACTTATTGAAAGGGTGTATTTATATGAATTGGTTCTTGGTTTAAAACATTTTAAACATGTCAATTATGCAGTTAACACACGCATAAGTTGAATTATTTTATTATGAAGAAGATCAACAAAGTAAGGCTTCATGTGCTGCAGAAGGGCCAAAACTCTGTTGTCCATTTAAAGACATTGCTAATTGAGTGGATGGGTGACATTCTAGGAAATGGGAATAATAACGATGGCAAGAGCCACATATTTTCTCCAAGATGAGAAAGCATTCATACATAACCTTTATTCATTTCTTCATTAAAGGACGAAGTTGTATAAGGACATAACAGAAAAGCTTTCAAGCTCATTAGTTAACTTATTATTTTCTTCTACAGGCTCCAGGAACTAAAGAAGGATAATGAATTTACTCTGAATGGAATGGAGTTTACATTTTGTATACATATCCAGGTAATTTCCAACAGCGTGTTGCCTGTGGGCCTTCTCCCCTTCTTCTTAAATAAACTTTGGTAATTGTGGGTACTACAATTTCCAATTTCCGCATCCCTTTTTTCTCTTTTCTAGACATTTCCTATTTGGATATTTCATTACGGCTACCACACTTCTCCTTTATTTAAAGTTGTTAATAAGTTTCAACGAAGAGACATTCAGTTAATGGTAACTCCTATTGAATTAGGGCAAGACTCGCAAGACCAAGGGTATACCGGATATTCCTCAAAGCCAAGATTAGTCTCATAAGATATTCAAACTTGGCAGGGTGTGTGAAGGTAGGTTTAATGCCACAGTTAAGAATACATTTTAGGTACTCTAGCTCAACACTGCAAAACCCTCAGAACACCTTTGAAATGCTTGGATTTTAAACCTTGTAGTTGTAAGTAACAACCAACAATCTGAAGGATTTCTTCCTAGAACTGTGCTCTGTTATTGACGGTACATAAAGTTTTTTACGTTGAAAGCACCATAAATAGCCATGTTACTTAATCGTAAAACTTACAAAGGGCTAGAATAGTGCGACCATAAAACGAAAATAAACTATAAACCCACAAACAACAACGAGATCATTACATCCCATCAATTTACATTCTTTGTCTTTTTTATTCGCGTAATAAAAAATCCATGCTTTCTCATCTCCTTGTCATCACTCATTTAAAAAAAATTTTGCTCTTTTTTATACTCATGTATGTCAAGTAAAGTATCTACTAAAAATATGCATGCAAGATGAAGATATTGATCCCGAGAATACGCAGCCATTCTACTCTTTTGTCCTCTCCATAGGAAAATAAGACTTTTTGCATCTCAAGTTCGAGCTTTTGACTCTGTTCAAGTGTCAAAGATTAAATAGACCGGCTTTATAAAATAAACTGTAGATTTTTTAATAATAGAGAAGAATGTACACCAGGATCAATGTGCACTTTCTAAATCAAATGTACAAACCATTCATCACAGATGTTGGTAAGATAGTCTTAGAAAGTTGAGTATTATTTTTCTATGAACAATCGAAATGCGTTGCGAATTGCATGCAAATAGCCAAAAGGCGAAGGTACAGGGTACAGTCTATATTCCTTAGCATCATTTAGCTGATTTTAATGCTTCAAATAGCAAAAATGGCAAACTATTTTCCGAAAACATTCAATCATTGCCAATGTACGGGTACTGATTGCAACTGCAACGGCCACTGTTAATAACGAGTCTACGACACGGGACCCAGCGACAGGAGATCCAGCCACAGGAGGTCCGGCAATACGGGGTCCGGAGCGACAGGAGATCCAGCGACACCGGGTCTAGCGACACGGGGTCCGGAGCGACAAGAGATCCAGCGACACCGGTTCCAACGACACAGGGTCCGGAGCGACAGGAGGTCCAATTGAATGAACTTGGAGAAAAGTGTACGATACTTGTAATATGATATTTCATTAAGTGACCCGATGCATTTTTAATTCACTGCGGTAGTGGTAGCCTACCTTAACAACAGAAGTATTTGCAAGAATATTTTTTACCTCAGTGGCAAGTTCATGATGATGCTTAATTTATGACAATGTATTGGAATGGAGTATGATAAAGTCAGCACGGTTAAGTTCATTCTATCACTCTACTTTTGTTAATTATTCTATTATTTTAATTAGTTTACTATATTCAGCTGAAGATGGGTAAGTGCAAATATTTATGGTCGATAAGCTCAGACAACCTCCCAAATGAACTGCAAGATGTTATATTTTCTATTTATTGTCATAAATTATTTATCATGAACTTGCCATTGAGGTAAAAAAAATCCACAGATTAGGGTTGCCTACATGCAAATACTTCTGTTGTTAAGATAGGCTACCACCGCAGTGAATTGAAAAATGCTACATTTTCTAAGTAAATAAAGTATCATATTCCAAGTATCGTACACTTTTCTCCAAGTTCATTCAATTGGACCTCCTGTCGCTCCGGACCTCGTGCCGCAGAACCCCGTGCCGCAGGACCCCGTGTCGCTGGATCTCCTGTCGCTCCGGACCCCGTGTCGCCGGAGCTCCTGTCGCCGGATCTCCTGTCGCTGTATTCCGTGACGCGCTCCCGTTAATAACCCTACCTCCCTTTGATTTGTTGCAATGGCTGGTATTTTGTGCGAGAACGAACTAAGCACATAGTGCATTTTCGACAACTCGAAATGCAGCCCTGCAGCTCATACCTCATGTCGTAAAAGATAACCTAACATTATATCTGACCTAACATACTCATAGTACATCGATCAACCACGTACTTTCTTAACACAGTTACAGATAGTACCCATCGGCCGTACAAGAATGAAAAAGAGGACAAAACGAGTAGCTGTGGCGCCCAAGTTCCTTAAACTTACCAAATGCACCAAACGAAGAGATGACATAAATAATAAAAAGCAGATTCAAGGAGTGAGTATAGTTGGCACAAAGTTATTTATTGGCCCATAAGAACTGCAATTTAGCTCATCTCCAATTACTCCATTGCTAATAATGCTGCTAGGAACGGCACTGCTACGAGGTTATGTTATGATGATAAGAGTAAACAAAAGAAAAGATCTACATAAATAAAAATGCAATGGAATGTACCCAGCTCCTTTTTGCACAAGAAGGGATAAAGCAACATAACAGCAATCTTGTAAAAGCTTATCCACGTCCTTATCGAGAAGTCATATGTGTTCTACTGGTAATTCTTAACGCAAATAATGACCTACTACAACTACGACTGCTAGACAACTGTGCAATTTCAGAAGTAATGTAAGAACTTTTCTATGTTCGGACGTTTGCAATAATGGAATGCACTGTATATATCTGCCTGCTTCTATTACGGAGAACTTCTATTTATAAGAAGACTTCTTTTCTCATCTTTTCAAAGTATCTAATAAATGATGTATGTCTTCGCTATCAGACCAGACATCTTCACCCCCAATGAATGTGATATAAAGCATTCGGTTAGGGTAGGTTTTCTGTACAAAATACGAATATGCTACCCTTTTTAATAAAATGCATAAGATGCTAACAGTTATTGCAAGCTAAGGCAACCAATCATAAGTTCATGTCTTTCTGTTTCCATCATTTCAGTAAAAAGAGAAAGCATTGGTCCTTCAGTGCTGTACGGAATGTACTCAGTAGAATATTTACAAAATAAAGCCAAAATCGAAATTTTCCTTTGTACAACCCACATAATCTTACAAATCTTATCGCAATCAGCAACGGGTATTGCAGTAAAGTCGAGCAGTTCCTTCCCCTATTTCTAAATGATCTTCTGAAAGTGTTTGAAGAAGAGTGAATACAAGTGAGAATATCTCTCTCAACACCCATTTAATTTAATTTCCTCGAGTTTGTTGAAATGTTACCTTGTTATCATTACTTAGCACCTTAGCAGTAGCAACATGCGGCTTATTGTTTGCAAGTAGAGGAAATAAAATGAGAAACGTGGGCATGGCTCTCTCCGAGGGGATCGGATGTCGACAGATCGAATATAACTCTTGTCTAATGAATACTCAAAACCTCAACACAGCCACAACAACATGAACAAAGCCTCAGATGTAGGAAATGTGGGACATGAAAACAAACAGGCTATTTAGATTTTATTAAACCGATTAAAACGAGGGTGGTGTGGGGGCCGAACCATCTTTACGAATCTACCTTCCTAGAACCAGAATTCAAAGCTGATATTGGTCAATAAATTACGCCAGAAGTTTAGATTCCCTCGTGAATAGGGACCTAAAACGCACAACCGCTAATGATACTCTTATCTACTTCATAATGAAATAATATGCTTTTTCTGAGGAAGCAAACATTTTGGAGGAATATGTTACTTAAGCTAACGGCAAGCTTGCATACAGCGAGAAATGCACAGATGCAGTTTCCACGCTACATTTTCTAGTCTGCTTCGTCTTTGTTATATTATTTTTTAGTTCGATATAATACGGTTAGATGATCTATGTGATGGTAAGGAAGAAAGTTTTTTTGTGCTTATGGAAGAAGAATGAGGCTCAACTTTCTTTGGAACAGATAGAGGAATGATTCAATGAAGTGGGACTGAGAGTTCGGAGAATTTTAGCTTTTATTAGAAGGCGAGAAGTTATGTAGTAGAATTTCTGGTTTCAAACATACCGAGGTTATTAGAATCCCCGTCCTTTTATGCAATAACTATTCCTGTTCATGTCTTATAATAATTTTTAAACTCTATGCATAAGAAAGCTTGACCCGGGTCTCTATTTCCAAAGAGAAGTTTCTTTCATGCGACTCGAAGCATCCAGTGTGACTTGACTCAGCTACAGAAATACTCTCGGGATTATTTAAGATCTTAACAAATTAGACGGAAGGATCATGAATGACAATGCGATCTATCAGTTGCGGGCTTAGTCTATTTGTTTAAATACGTTCTATACGACACTATTGTAGTGCATGTACTGCTATTACGCATCAGTAAAACTTGCAGTAAAGCATGAGTGGAACCGACTGAAAGAAACTAAATAGTAGTAGAGTAAATCTTGAGATAGATTCTGATCTTCTCTGTGTTTAAAAATCACTCTAACCCTTCATCATCATCAAGAAAATCACACACTTCACTCGAATCTCTGACTTATCTTGGTGGAAAACATGACTCAAGCTCGAACTCAAGACTTGGCTAGTGTCATCATATGGCAAGAAGCGTGAATATGAATGAATGACCGGCTCAACTAAATATTTGACTGCAAAAAAAAATGCTCTGCTATAAGCCTAAGAGCAGGCCATCTCTAGGTGTGAGTGAATGCTTCATATTTAACTGAAAGTTAAAAGTAAGGATAACTGATTTTCTTTACAATTGAGCCAAACCTTCGCCCACACTGGGGAATACATTTATCATTTCTCAGAACTTGTTATAAAATGTAGTATGATATCGTGTCATGAGCCCTCTGTATACACGATTTCAGGAGATAAACATAAACACATAGCGTTAGCATGCATACACAGTAGCTACATATTTTAGATCGCTGTGGTGCGATTTTACGCGTTATTGCACCTATCAACTGGATGACATCGTTAGGGAGTTTATTTCACAGAATTTATCATAATCAATAAGATGCCTTATGGTACTTCAAAATATCTAATATTTATTTCTGTGAAACTAGTGAGAATCTTTTATCAGAAAATTAAGAGACGATACCATAGGAAAGAGCTGAATGAAATAACATTATCTACTGCTTGTCAGACTTGAACGAGCTGTAAAAGCAACTTTTTCTATTAAAAATCAAATTATTAATATGAATGAATATTAGATATCATTAACAAGAAATAGTTTAACAAAGTTGATAGTGGTGGATAAATAGCCTGTAGGTATGAATTGAATAGAATATATGTTCTTGGTCGGTCGGTGTGATAAAAGAGCTTGAAGACAATAAAACGGATTTGACTGACATTTTTCAAGTGGCTCAACAGCTGAAGATTAGACTTCCCTGACTTAACATCTGGATGGAACAGTTAGCAGCCGCTTATCTGCAAAAATAATCTCGATTCTTGGCTTCAGAGCTAATTGTTGATTTAACGCGTTAAAATACTGACACGATACCCCTAACTAACGGGTTTCTCAGAATGCTTTACTTGAATTGAAGTAAAACCCCTAAACCCACGGTTTACCTAGAAACGATACAGACAACCAGGCACAGGCAGTGAAAGGCCTGATATTATTACAACTTAATAG
This sequence comes from Hydroisotoma schaefferi, assembly GCA_034682405.1. Taxonomy (NCBI): domain Eukaryota; kingdom Metazoa; phylum Arthropoda; class Collembola; order Entomobryomorpha; family Isotomidae; genus Hydroisotoma; species Hydroisotoma schaefferi. The sequence continues at coordinate 98,089 of JAQFZX010000059.1, read as the reverse complement.
TGTAAAAAAAGTTAAGCCCTGTAGACTAAAGAGTCTTGTCAGTAGCATGGGATTCCCCGAGAAATGAGAAAAAAGTGGCAGTCCATTAGAAATCTTCTGGTTAATGCTATTTTTTGTTACACTTTCTTTCATCATTTGATGATATACCATGGGCCTTTAGATAGATTGAGCGAGAGTGAGAGTAAATTAAGCCGGTGGAAAATGATAGTTTGCTCGGATCAAAGCAAGATCCAATGAAATCCAAGTGATTTAAAAATCTTAAAATAGAATTCTCTACCAAATAAACATTCATACGCACATTCCCGTCACATACGTTTAACCAACTATCTCACGCATCCACAACTACCAAACGATTCAATAACTTACATATTTTTACTACCTAACTGCTCCTACTACATAGTATAGTACTAGTATTAATATTAATTCTAACTCCAAAGTGTTATAGGCAATGCAATGTGTACGCATAAAGTTAGTATAAGTACTATTATATTAACTATAAACTACTAATGACACTAACTATTCAACTGCTGAAGAATTATGTCGAAGAAAACATTTTTTACAGGCCTAAGTAAAGTCAAGAGAGAATTTAATTCAGGATCAAATGCCTTTATGTTCATTTTAAAATGTGCTTAACGCTTACAAGCAAGCACTTTTTTTATTTTAACTGGCGTTTGAAGTCGTAATGAAGTGGTTGATCTGAATATACGTTCTCGTAAAGCCGCTCAACACTACTTATTCTTAGAGAGTATTAGATTGTTTAGTTGAGACTTAAAATATCACTTGTTTGAAGTCTAAAATATATGCATACGTTTTCGTTTTACAGTTTAGAGACGTTATGGAATCCGTACGACCGATTGTGTACATACGATCCCTTAATTACATATGAACAGGATGACTATTGACGATTTCAAGTAAGCATATTTAGGAAACGGGCAATCCATTGCTAACATTTGCGTTAGCGTGTAGGCATTTAAAGTTTTGAATGTTACTGAAACCTAATAAATTCTTCCTGACGACAGAAAGGAAAAAACCTTGGTATCCCCCAGCGAAATGTTCAAAGTATAGACATATTTAGTTATGTTATGAAATTAAATAATTTAATTTCATCCAGATTCCACTCCTTTCAGCGTTCATACAGAGACTTTTAAATAATCTTGGAAACATTACGGATGGCAGATACCGTAATTCAAATTTACTTCCTTGTTTACGGTTGAGTGATAAATTTACCAATAAATTGTTAAAAGGATTTCAATGTCCTCAAGAATCTACTGTTACGCCGCTTTTTAACTTTAAGCTTTTAAAAACACACAACAGCTACTATGAAAAGAAAACTAGAACTTTGCCACGGGACTATCAAATTTCAGCAGAGGTTCGAAATACTTTATATTTATCTGGTAAAATGCGGTAGAAATAAACCGCTCAGCCCAGTGGTATGGTATATCATGTCGTATTGGCTTATGCTTTCATGATCCTGGTTTCAAGCATGTTTCAAACAGCAGAGAATTTAAAGAATGTCGAGATAAAGTGACAGAAAAACTATCATTCGCATGAATTAACACCGCCTAATCCGAGCAGGATGCCAAATAAATGCCGTCACTATATTGCAATTACTTTGCTTCTGCTGCCGTCCGAAGGGTTTCCATTTATCCAGTAATATCTACATATGTGTGAAATCAGAAGGAAACGGATTTCATGGGCTTTTAGCAAAGTAAAGCCGAACGGGAAAGTTGTTGCATTGTGTATCCTACATGCTCTGCATTCTGCGGTATGTTATTTATGCATTGAAGGACGTTCGTGCGTGGTACAGATCTGACTCTATTAAAGATTTGGTGGACCGTATTTCCCACTATAATGTCCTTCTTTTTTTACTAAATGTTATCCGCAACTTCCTTCCTGCTACAAACACACATATATCGATAAGCTGTGACGTGGATTTTGAAAGTCTGCAATTGTTGATCGTAGTACAAATGCCCGTCTTTATAGTTAAACTGCTTCCCTTCCAGTGAAGAATTAAGCTATGTTAAAACATAATAAAAAAATACAACTTACACATGGCTGCTCCCAAAACCCAGACTTCAGGTTTGGAATGAAGTTCAATCAAGACAGGGGGCATGCAAACGAGTAGAATGAGTAAATCAGCTACACTCAAGTTGACCAGGAAAATGTTAGTGGAACTTCGGAGCTCTTTGTTTCTCCAGACGACAACGGGTACAAGGATGTTACCCACTATCCCAATAAAGAGGATGATTCCACAGAGGAGCGTTGAAGTGGTTCTGATATAATATGGAAAGTATGGTTCAGCCAGACTAGCATTGTCCCCCGGGTAAATGCCCCCACTGTGGTTAAACATGGATGACCCATTCAACCAAGATGTCATTTGGTCTTCCCCTCCCAGTACATCGTAGTCGTAATTTGTATCTTCTTCATTTTGGACTAGTTTTGAAGCTGTTGACGAGGAAGCAAAGGAGAACCCTTCAGTTGGGGATGAGGATGAGCCTAGTTGGAGGCTCATGATTTTCAGACTTTCATTTCCCCAATGGAGCGCGTCTCGAATGAGACCTTGCCCTAAACTCGTGCTGAATGAAGTACTGGCATTAGTCATTGGGAAAAAGTGGCTGCTGGTTGTGTTTATGATACTGCTACTACCACCGGATGACCATGGCTGTTGACTCCTTGGAGAAGTTGTGCTACTGGAATAGTCCACTTGATCCTCCATGATGACTTATCTCCAACGTTTCTAATTGTAAATCACACAAGAGATAAACTTCAATGCTCATATTTTTACTTTATGCTGCCGTACACACAGTGATAGAACGAGAGAGAGATGAGAAGTAGTAGTGGTAATAGTACTGGGAATCACCTTATTTGTTTTATCATCCCAAATAAATTTCTGTGGCTTAGGCCAAACTTTTACTTGGAGAAACTTTGATCGCTTAGAATCGATAAAAATAACTTTTCGTAATGGAGAAATATGAATGCAGTCTGCAAGTAAAGTGGTTAGTGGTAAAGTAGTAAGTTGCATGCAAAGACTAGACTGTAACTACTCTAAACTGTGGTTCACGTCCAACTTACGATTTGCACTCACACATAAACACATACACACCGATATTTTTTGCTAACTTGACCATTCACTTGGATCCTATTTTTCTCTGTGAGACACTGAACTAAGTATAGTTATAATCGCTATAATTGGTAGTAAGATTGAGTAGAGTAGACTGACTGATCGTTGTCGTGGTCGTGACCTAAGACTGTCTGTGGGAAGGATCTTTTTCTCTTAATACATTTCTTTTTTTTTGCTTCACGATTGCATCTAAATCTCTGATTACAACCACGAACGAGTAATGTTTTCAGCCCTTAGTTATTGGTTATTGTAGAGTGCAATCCACGTCTTTTAAATTGTACATGTATGCACGTGGATCATTGATGGACGTCCTCAATCTCTTGTATGAATTCAGACTCGACAACCTTTGACAGTAGCAAAGTATGCGAATCATTTGAACTTTTAAACCATCTTTAAGCATACGGTATAAAAACTTCAGCTTATTAGCTAGGGATTGCTGGGTAGACAGTGACAGTATAATTGCCTAGTTAGTGTTAATATTATGTAGGTAGGTGGGTTAATACTAAATGCTACACATAGAATTAAACCCTTTTGGTTAAGACTCAAGTAAAAAGGCAAATGCATGCTTCTTTGCATCTAAATCTGTGGCATAAACAGGGACTCAACAGTTGAACTGAATTTCTGTACTTTTGTGACGTAATTGGCTCATATGGTAGACAGCAGAGTTGTTAATAATATTAAACAACGTTGTATCATACGGAACTGCTTTACTCGGACTTGGTATAATGTTCCAAGTCAGCGTGAAGCGTCAGCTTCCTAAAAAAATAAACTGAAACTGACCTAAAGCACGAACAGCAGAAGTTTGCATTCTATGGTAGGGTTATGGTTTTACTTGGTATTACTGATTGCAAATGTGGATCTGCTTGCTTCTGCAGATTTATTTGTTATTTCACAGAATTCCGTTTTAAAAAGTCGGTAACTTTATGATTTCAGATGTAAGTCAGTAGGGTAATAATGGGAGTATGAGCCAAGGAGTAGGGAGTATGGAAATGTTTGCCATGCAGTATAACGGGGCGCATTGAGTAAAATAAACTCCCTAGAGAAGTTATAGTTAGATAAAAAAAAGAAAATAAATAAATCTGTTGTACACTGCTCGCTGGAAACGATAAGATTATGAACAGATCAAGTTTCAGTCTGTTTGTCTGTTCTCGCAGTTTTCTACATCTGCCTACCTCGAGAAGCGAGTTCACAATCCTTGAATACATTTTAATTTCAATTCAACTTATTATACCCATTCATTTGACCATTTTACGCGCATTAGCCTAATGTTTGTGTCACATAAAAACAACATTTTAATCTGCAAGGAGGACAATGCTCGTACACACAGCTTATCTGTCTACAAGGGTAGTTGTTATGCAGGCAGACAAGGCAAGGATGGAGATCATATGGACCAAATTATACTATTTAGATTTCGACAAAAGGGATACAGACATGTTTCTCAAAGTATTGATTTATAGCCGATATTCATTTAAGTACAAGGTCCCTTGGGTTTTCTTCACGGGTTTTATTATGTATTGCTCCGTTGGTCGGCAGTAAAAACTACCTAACCTATCCCCAAAACAATTGACACCAAACTACATGCAAATAAGCTGAAACAATATCAATTGTCCGCCACGGCTGACAAGAAAACAATACGTATTAAAAAATAGTAAACTTTGTTACGACCCAACTGTAATTACGAATCGAGAAGTTCTGTTCCCCGAAATAATATACGAATGTTTTTCCAGATATTTCAACCAATATTATATGCATTACTCATACTTCCTGAAGAATAGAAACGCGTCCAAGTGATAATAAATTGCATTGATTCGATTCATCAGTTATGAAGTTTTTCTTTATTCCGCATCAGGCTTTTGGTTAATAATGAGCACATTTATTTCGATCTACCGTATATTTTTGTATTAAATTATGGAAAACTTTCGAATTCTTTAGAACGACAATTAAATAGTGTTTCTCTACTTTTGCTATAAGCAGTAAGTATTCAAAAGCTTTATCTATATTACATGCGGGTCTAAATTTCCAAGATACGTGTACTTAGTTTATCTCTTACAAAAGCTAAATATCCAATTACATTGAATAGTTTTTAACTGTACATAGGTGGACAATGGTAACTAAAAAATAGTGCTCGCGTGCTTCCGTTATTTTATCAAAATCCTCTACGGTTGACAGTTGCTGTTGGTAAATGCACATTATGTTTATATTAGCGAACAACTCAGCTTCGAAGAGTTTTTAAATGCTTGGCTTTCTCTGACTAAGATTCTTGAAATTAAAAAAATCCTTAATTATTAAGATTTAACGGGTTGTAAAATGAATGTGCAAAAAATATATTTCAATAAGCTAAATTGGTAATTAATGTCCTATAAACACGTATAAATAAAGACATCGATCAATCAAATGAAAAATCTCCCATTATTCTGGTACTTTGAATTCAAGGGGGTGGTACAAAGCTATCAATTAATATGTCGGCCGGTATCCGGAAACCAACCAAAGCCTGGCATTTACAAGTTTTCATTAAATAACCCAAGAAGGATTCTTTTAACAAATTAACTCCATATCTCATGCTTATTAATGAAATAACTATGATTCTCTTTTAAAGCATTCAGCCAATCCTTTCTATCGGTTTCTGGTAGACGATTTCTGTTCTATACTGACTAAATTCGTCTACTTCTTGGTTGAGCACATATGTTATTAAATAATTTCACTAAGACTCGAAACGTAACAACATAGAGGCTACTAAGGCCTTGTATTACAAATGCTGCATTTCAGAATTCATTTACCTGGGGCTTTTGTTTTAATTTAAAACAAATGTTCAGAATATAACTGACTTGGGTCTTTAACTGAAAGTTAGGGGGGCCAAGACGAAGGATGGAAATACTTCCTATGGAATGGAGTTAATGGAAATACGGCGGTACCCTTCTTGGTGAGACTTTGACATGCCCATTATTAATTCATACGTGGTAGCGGTATGTATGTCGTGTAAAATTGAACTTTTATTTTTCGAGTAGTAAAAAAAAAGGAGTAGAAAAGATCCGTTTGTCCACGGTTGTAGCCAAACATGTGCAGAATAATTAGAATCTGTGACTAACTGCAACTACGTCTGCCTGGTTAGGTCCCGAATGCTTGTCATCGTTATCTAAACATAAATAAAGTTATATTTATTTCTGTCCGAGCCATCCATTAACTTTTCGTATTCTAATGAAATGACAGTAGTCTGGTATTTAGCGAAGTGAGGGATTAGAGAAGTCTCACTTACTTTAAATTTATTTATTTTATTCTACTCCTGCTTGCCAAGATTATGGGAATTGGGAATCAAATGCAAACAGCTTGTGGTTTATACGGAAAGCAATTTTTCGTGGTTTGTTCTAATCCATTAAAGCTGCTGACCTTCAACCTCCACCCCTTTTTCGGAATGTTTATGATGATTATGATAATAATGATGAGATGATGATTAGCGAATGATAAATAATCCTGAGTAAAACCATTAATACAGAACATAGATGCACACAGAACACAGCAACAAAGGTTCAAAAGAGTACGTAAACTTCTGTGACTAAAAATAAAAAACACGGACTTCTTTTCATCTGATTCTCAGAAGAAAAAAAATAGAACGGTTATAAAATGTGAGGTTTGGTCCTCACATAAAGTCGGTTAGGTTCTCCTTGTACTAAATCCTTGTTTTACTACCGAATCCAAAATAACTCTCGCTTAATAAGGCATTTAGCTTAGATAAACGATAGTAAAGCAGTAATCTGCAAAAACAGGATAAGAGGAGGGAGGGTGGCAGAGTATGGTCATATAAACATCCGTATTTGGAAAATAATTCTTATTTTTTTGAGACCGAGAAAAGAAACATGTATTACTATTTTTATTATTATTATTATATGGCTCTAAGGTATGGTATGGTTTGGCAATAAAACAGTAAATAAAGGTGCAAAGCATGACGGAGAAGTTTAAGTAATTTTTGACAAGAAATTGCTTTGAAACTGTTATAACGAGAGCTCAAGTTAGCTCATAAACTCCTTAATATGACTCGTCTAATCAACAGAAAGCTGAGATTCTGCTTGATTTTCTACAGCTAGAGTTTTATGAGACGAGCCTCAGTTTATTAGTTGTTTTTCTTTTAGAAGAAGAAGAACTCACAAAGAAGAAAATGAGGAGGATTATGTTTCCATCCTTAAATTGTCTTGAGCAATTGCTTGATTGTAGCATAATGAGACCAATTTATGCACATTGGCTGCAGCTATGCTAAGCTTTGGAAGGACTGTAGTGATAATATGAAGCATCCGGTTCATTGAACAGTTGCTGATAGGTAGTCAATAAATGAAACACCTTCTTTTTTGTCATTAAACTTGCGATGTTTTAGGAATTTTATGTTTATTTCATTTTTATCACTCCTCTTAGTATTAAACTCTACAACGTTTGTTCAGATGTCTTTGGCTGCCTTTCGGACAAAGGCAATAGTCACCTTTTGCTCCCACACTATCATTGATTAGGATAGGTTTAATCGTTCAGTACATTTTATGCTTGCCTAATATGAAAATGGTATTTGGGTGGCAGAAATGAATAAAAAAAGACGTGCGAAAATAAATTCCTGTACAATTATGATTGACACTGGCTGGGTTTTGTGTTAGAAGCCGTTCACACCTCGCACAATGCATTTAATATTTGAACTAGGATGTTTCATTATCATTAGATTATCATATTATTAAACACAGTTCGCAGATGTGACGCTGATGCGCACGTATCCTGTAGCGTGTGTGGGCTATTTTGGGTACATTGAGATTGATTTATCTATCGAAGGGTCATTGGCAAATCAACAGGTCGTGATCAGAGAGGAACAAAAGCTTTCGTTCACACTTGATTCATTAGCATAATAGTTTTTATACGTATACCCGTTTTATCCATTCATTATCTGCAGTTATAACAGTGTCCGACGGTACGGGAGAAGGTAAAGGAATATGAGGACAATTAAAGCCTTGAGAGAAAATTATACAGCACGCTTCATTACGCTTGTACCCATATTAAAAGTATAAAATTACTGAAACAATGAATGTCTACGTGGGCAATCTTCAAGTCGGGGTCGGTCTCGGTTCGGTAGGTGGTTATTATTATTCTCATGCAGTTTTCTTAGTCGCTTTTATTTGAGTAGAGGAATAAAAATATTTAAAAGGGATTTGAAATTCAAATTAGTAGACTTCACACAGTTACTACCCTAAATGGATGTCCTTTGTTAACATTTTCTTTAGAAAAAGTTTATTCACACCTTCACCTACCTCACTGCCAAACAAAGGTTGAATTTTGATTAGCTTTTTTAAAACAGTATTAATCGATCCTTGACTACCCTGAATGTTGGTACTAGTTTATTGTAATTGTAATATTATTATCCAATAGTAATATAGCTAAGGAATCTTAACTCATCGTGTAGTACTTCTTTGATCAATTTTGTATTCATAAAAAACCTAACGAAGAAATCTATCTAGATTCTGAGTTTTAACTAAACTAGAAAAAAGTCACTATAACTCAATACTCAAAATGTACTTCTGGGTAATGTATCATGCTGCGGTTTAGTGTCAAAAAATAATGTAATACGAATTTAGAGGGTTGTGGTTAAGTGTAATACATGCACTTTCCCAAGTTTAATGTCTAACTTTTGGCTCACTATCTTTACCGATTCACAATAAATGCAACAAAGTTGGCTGAAGTTACAGATTTGCATTACATTTTTTAGTAAAATTCCAAAACTTGAGTGAATAAAAATGGTACTTTGCTGTGTTGTTAGCATTGCTGGCTTTTATCAGTGTTAAGTGAATTTGCACATAAAGTTTTGGGCATTACGGATGCTCATAATATAATACTCTCTGATCCTTGATTCGTAATCATACTTTCTATTGCTCATTTTTAGCTGAGGTGAAAATCAGGATGAATAAGCGAATGAAATATAGTGACAAGCCCGTTTGTTGGAGATCTGGGACTGAATGCTTGCGACATAAATGTACATCTAAAGCCAACAAAGATCTCTCACTCTGTGTAATTTACTTTGCAAATGCATCCAACTTCTGACCATTTGTGGATGACGGATGCCGATGGACCTCTATGACTTAAAAAATACCTGAGTAAAGTTATGTGTTAACTATTACGTGCGTTAAACAGCAACTGAAGGCGACATGCCGAGAACTGATCTTACCTTACTTCTCTTATTGCTTGATTCAATGGTAAATTGAAGGAAAGCCTAGCTACCAATATACTTATTTAACTGAGAAGGCACAATTTGTGTGGAATTCAATTTTACATTTCGTTCAAAAGGATACAATCAGGGATTTTTGACAACTCAACTCGAGAAGTGTTCCTTTGCCCTTGGTCATGTTGAGCTTGTCCCATAGACATCATTTACATAATTCTAGACCGATTATGACGAATTCCATCTATTACAGTTGAGGAAGACCTTTATTTAGAATTCAAGTAAAAGAAAGATTATCGCATTTTCTCAATGCAAGGATTATAATATAAACGTGTGTGGCCTTCCTTACTTAAGATTTTGTATTGGAAACAGGGCTTAACTTTAACATCCATCTAAGTTGTAAATATAAGTGGTAAAGAGTACGCAGAAGATCGTTTTTATTAGTGTACTCGACTGCTTCAGCTCCTAAAACTGGAGAACATTAATGGGAAAAGTTTTGGGAAATCTAAGAAATAGGGAATTTACGACCGAGTAGATCAAATACGTTTTTAAATCTCTCAACCGAGCATAACTTTATATATTAGCTACCTGTGCTTCCTTACGCTGCAGCGTTATACAGCGCGCTGTAACTTTTAAGAAGGGAGTCCTTATTCAACATAGATAGTAACCTCTTGATCATACGTACGATCGTAGAGCGTATATCGGATAAAGTAGTCTGAAAATGTTAGCAATTCGACTGTACACCATGCTGGCTCTAATTCAGTGGGGTTTGGTTTGTTTAAGTTGACTATTAGTATTCCAATTAATTCAAATACGTGACTCAATTACAAAAAGAATGAAGAAGACAAGCCTTGTTTTTGAGCAGACAAGATCAAGTGTCAATTCATGTCGCATGTCCCTCCAAATCAAGTTGGTTTGCTCAGCTAGGCTGATTATTCTAGGCAAGACTGGGTTTCATCTTATCTCTACCTACTTGTATTTGAACTACCTTTCAGACTTGATAATGATGGTTCTTCCAGTCATCGAACTTTCTGCTTAATATGGATTGAATGAATAGTGTCATTGTGGGACTTAGAGAAGATTTATTTACATAGGTAATTAATTAAGCATTCATTCACTCATTGTCTCAAGGGGCCCACATTTTTTAACCCCAAAAGTCTTCAAAAATTTCTCACACTGCTCCAAACACCACAGAATGTCTCCACTTGCCCCCAACATCCCAAAATGTCTCAACTTGCCCCAACACCCCACACAAGCCTTCGTTACGCCCGTTTACAACGGTTTATTAAATATCATTTAATCTACCATCATTCCTCCATTATCGAATTGCATTATCCATATCTCTACAATACGGTCAGTGCAACAGTCTACTAACCAGGTGACAACTGAAAGATGGTTGGCAAATACGTTATCATTAAAAAATAGTAAACAAACTAATAAAAATGATTGGAAAATACTTGCCCAGAATTAAGAATCAGGTTTGAATATATGAAAATCAAGCTAAAAGAGAGAGAGGGGGGCAAAGACAGTTGATTTTTACAATTAACGAAGCAAAAGGCTTAAGCCACCTACGTTCACCGGCATGTCTAGTGAAATGCCGGTTTTGTCTAGCCAAGTCAAGATAAAAGTCATCAAATGTCGTGGAATATTTCTTACTGCTTTATAGCTTTAGCACTTATTAGCCAATAATGGCACAAAAAGTGCTTACCCATTAGTAAAGTGTGTAGGTAGGTAGGTACTATTTGACCAGTCTAGAGTAGGTAATTTTACGTCTCGTAAAAAGACATATTTGTGGAAGGTCTTGCTGGGCATTTGATATGATTTTTATAATGTTTGATATCAATTTTGGTTGTATTCGAATAAACCTTTTTCCTATCCGGTTAAAAGGATCTAATAGAAATTACTTTATCGTGTCCTTCTACTATTTTTTTAGTAGTATTTCCAGATATCCTCAACGTGTCCTTTAGTACTTAACCATAATGGTTTCTTTAACCTATAATACTTTGAAAAAAACTTGGATTGCTGGTTTTGCTAGACGTTAACGAGCACAGCATTGATTAGAGTTTGCTCTTATTTTGTATGCAGCATGTAATTTGAACTAAAGCATGTTAGGATCCAATTTTACACATTTTTTCTTTAGTATTGCATTGCAATGTCCCAAATTCGGTGGCTTGATTATTACAGGGAACGTACTATAACGCTGAACTTCAATATTATATTCCTTACGCAATTTCGAATAGACCGAGATCGTTTTACTTATGTACCAGTTCTGGTAGTTGTACTCAGTTACCTTTGTTTAATGTCCCAAAAATTGTACGATCATATGAATGGTGGTTTGTAGACTCTTTGTCTACGATTATGTATTTTGCTCTATAATTATGTAACCTGTAAAATCGGCACTACTTCTGTGTGACAGAATGGTTGAACTGAGAAAAGGAATGCCAAAAAAGCAAGTGGATTAATAAAATGTGCCTTAAAACACAGGGCTTTATTCAATCGAGTACAATCTAGGGCTCACTAAGTTTTTGTCGATAGATATCCGGGCAAAATCCCACTATTTCCTTAGCAAGGTTCTTCTGTTTTATGCGTTCTTTTGCTTAGAGTACAGAATAGTATATATAAACTAGAAACAAGAAGCCTGTCCTAGAAACAAGAATTTGCCCCAAATTTTTGTTCCGTTGCCAGCAACAATAACCTACCCTTATTCTTTGGAAACGAAGACTTTTTGGAAATTTTTTCGAAAATTTTAGGTTCGTTTTTAAAGGGGTAGGTTATTGTTGCTGGCAACGGAACAAAAATTTCCAGGAATTTGGGAACCTTCTTGTCTCCAGTTTATATATACTATTCTATACTCTAAGTTCTTTTGAGTTATTGTATCGTGATGGCCATACTAGTAAGCAGAGTTAGCATAAATTGACAATTGGTATATGATAGCTTTACTTTTTGTATCTAGTAGTATTGGCCGTGTGTGTAGGGAGAAAGAAGCTATTACATAGAATACTATAATGTTGCTTTGTCCGGACGGAAAGCTAATAACAGTCAACCACCTACACCAGCAAGCACGGAAGGACAGTGAATCCATTACTTTAAACATAAGTAAATAGAAACTAGGCATTTTTTGGGTGCCGGACTTAGTGGCCAACGACTTGGTGGCCACGCGAATAAGCGAATTGGTGGCAAAACAGTTAAAAAAGTATGCTATTCAAAAAGGCTATATTATTCTAGAAATATGAAAATAAATTATGGAAACACAGAATTGGGATAAAATACCTGTACTGGGCAGCTGTCATCGGTTACAAAATCAGATAATTCGTAGAAAATAAAACAACAACGCCCAAAATTATTAAAAACTTGAAAAAATCTCAAAAGTAGGCAATATCTTCCGTTATCAAATCAGTAAAAAATATTCTGTAAAATATAATAGATGAGATAATGGATAAGATCTTACTTCTAGAAGCTTCTAGGTTCTACCTCTATTATGAAAGCTATATTTTAGGGATATCTAAAGAACTCCCGTGAATCTCACTCCATTACATTTAAATGGATGAGTGAAATTCACCAGCATTCAATGATCTCGAGAGAAAGGAGTGAAGTGAGTTGAGATGAAATTTCACAGTAACATATGTATTATTTCCACTTTACTAATGCATGAAGCATGATACTACTATGCATGCCACTGTGCATGTGTCCTGTGACTATGCATATGGTTTAGTTCCAAGCGCAAATGCCAATTGCAGAGACTAGACTGCCGTATTTTCCTTCTTTTTACATTCCTCTTCGTGATTTCATCCAAACGATCTTTCATTCTATTTCATTACTACTCAATTTAATTAATATTGTCTGAGTGTGAATGAAATAAACCAGTTAACTGGAATCCCTATTTAGTAATACTGTTCTGAGGACATTACTGTTATACACCAATGTAAATGTGTTTAGATCCGTGTATCAGATTACACAGTTGAACTACTCGTTTCAAGAAACGTTCCTTAATAAGTATTTGGCTTCATTTTCATCTTTCCCATTCGGCTTGTCCATACGCTAGTAAACATAATCTACTTGGTGTTAGATCAAATGTAAAGATGCAACAAAATTAACCCCATCTTCTTCTGACCTGCTCCCACTTTTTCAGGTTAACTGCATGTCTCTGGTGAAAGGGATTGGATTCAGGATTTAGTTACTTGTGGGTGCAATGTAATGTTTTTGCACGAAACCGTTAGCTCTGTGGCTCAAGCTAGTATTAGAGGAGCGATCAATCAGTCATTGGAACCATTTGCATAACGTAAAAAGTAGCATAAGGATTCGTTGATTGGTGAATAATAAGTGTGAGCAATTTAAACTGAATTTTTCGATCCATTTCAAAATAATAAAGACACTGGATTATAGCACCAATCATAGCATCGAAAGTCATTGAAAATGAAATAATTCTAACGAAATTATTACCAATGATGACGGTTTAAAAATATCAAAGAATTTCCCTGTGCCGAAAATGAACCCACCAAAAAACTCCAAATAACCACCTCAAACCGATTACATTGTAGTTCAACCAAATTTTGCAAAACCACTCACCAAATGCCTATTATCCAGCTGTATGATTACGTAGAGTCAAATAACGTGAGTTCTGTTTCCGTAAACTGACAACACAAGAATGCAAGCAGCCCTGCAATTACCTTCCCTAGAATTAAAATAGTGTTATTCTTATCAGAAGAGTACAACAAATCAGTAAAATTCCGTGGAAGACAGTTGTGGAACTGCTTACCCCGAGACTGGGATGTAGATAAAGCAAGTTATGATAGATGTTACTTGGTTAGTTGAAAAACGCGAACTGGTGTACACGTAACGGCAATCGATAAGTTTATCAATATATGTAGTGTCGCCAATGGGAAAACAATATATTATTTGGAAATGGGAATGACACTAAATAAAGACTCCTATTTTATTATATTCTAGGCCTATAGAAAGCAATCAACAAAAACAGTTCAAAAACGGGTAAAATACTCGTCAAAACTTACCTATGTAAGAAGATAAAAGATCTTTATTTCTTCTGTGTTCCTTTACCGAAGTAGATTATTTTTTTCGGTATGGACATATATTCACTCAAGAAGCGTAATTAAACCTCAGTCTCATTGTAACCTCGTAACTAGATGAAGACAAAACAAAGGTCACCACATCGGCCCTGGAAAACTTACAAGTTCATGAGTAAAAAGGTAAATTGGGCTCTTCATAAGAGAAAGCCTGGAGGTTGTTGACGAGAGAAAGCAAAAGTAAGTCAGCATGCTACTTTGTCTATGGCAACTCCGGTATTAAAGCTCATCAGCTCATCTGAATTATTTGAAAAAGTTTCGCGTGCGTATCCTCTCCTGCTTTGTGCCAATATTATATGTTCAAACCCCTTCCACGTTTTATGTGAGTGGATTGGATACGGACACCGTAATAAGTAGGTACATCTCTCTCTCTAGGTCATGCAGGTAATTATAATAATATCATTGTATAAGTATAGTAGATGGTAAAAGTATACTACCGTAAAGAAGCAATTAAGTCTCTACTTCATGCAAGGGAACTATTTCGGACCTTTCTTTTTGTGTTGCCATTGGCTTCAACAAATCTGATCCCAGCTACTTCTACTTTCACTGTACAGCTACCTAAATAATAGCATCAAACCGTTCTAGTTTTTTCGGGGTTTCCCTAAGGTTTTGGTTCTAATAGAGTTTGTAATTTCCATTGGTGAAACATTAGCTCACTCATGTACAGGAGTGCCCAAAATTCTTCGGAAAAGGGAAAAAACTTTTTCCGAAGTTTTCTTAGTTACTTAGGTGATAACTTTTTAGCCCATTCTCGGACTATAGGTATTGCTCTTTCAGTCTGTCTACATCCACAATAACTCATGATTAAATGATTCTAGAAGCTTCAAATTTGGCATAAGGCGTCACAGTAGCGTATCTCAGACTAAGTTCGTATATGAGGCAAATCGGCGAACCCAATGGCCCGTTGCGGTCAAAAAACATCACAGGGTCATTGAATACCCAGAAAAATGTTTTAATTTTAGTACAAATAAAAAGTTTTTCAAACCCGTGGGTGTCAGAAAACCCACAGGCATTCAATACCCGGAAATGCATTTCATACGTTTTGTATAAAAAATCACAAAAATGGAAGACCCGAACCCCCAGGGGTAAGAAATCTAAAACAGATAAAATGGGAAGAAAATGAAAGATAACGATCTGCATTTACTGAGGTTTAGAACTACTGTTATTTTTTAGGATGAATAAAAAGGCCAATAAAGTAGGGGGTTTAGGGGCAAACCCCAATATCTCTGCTAAGTTGTAGTAGTGAGATTAATTCCTAAAACCCCCTAAAATGGGCTCTGCTAGGTGCACTCAGAGGTTTTTGGCTTAGTTTTGCTTACTAATATGGAACACAAAAATTGCATGAACTTTTATTTGGTTGGAATAATCACGCGAGCATTCCTCTCATTTCCTTTTCCAAAATGCCGTATCAATTACCAGTCGATTATCGATTACTTTCCAATACCAGATGAAAAAGTATCCTTAGTTTACTTTTGATTTTAGCGAAAATAATCCGTCAGTTGTTACGTGCATACAAAAATAAAGCAAATTAATTTTGTAACTGTCTGACTGGTGGGGGTCATTTAACCCTTACGGATCACAGGGTGGTCAGATCTGGCTAATTTACGAAATTTACTTAAAAAAACATGCCTGAGCCCCTTATGCCAAATCTTAACGCTGCAGTGTCATTAATTCGAGAGTAATCGAGGTGTACGCACACATCAATTGCGTGGTCATATAAGCCCGATTGACTGAACTAATAAGCCAAAGCTGAACTAAAAAGTTGTAACTTTAGTTACTAAGAACTTTTTGGGAAGAATAATTTTGAGCACCCCTGTATATGGAGAAATCTAGCACACGCCGATGAGATAAGCACATATCAATAAGCCTTGAACTACCTTGACCAGGTAGGTAGGTATGCAGGTAGTTCAACAGAAGATGTAGAGTAAATAACCGTGTATAGAATTACGAGGAGAGGTATTTGTATGCACAAGAGCAAAGCAAAGTTATGCCAAGCCACGTACACGGTTCAGTTGTTTCTTTCTTGATAAAGTAAACTATCTCATAATAAATGGGATCAAAATTCCAGACTACTCGGCAGGTAGGAAGATAGCTTGAAGTTAGAAGCCAGCCCTTCAATATAATTTCAAGGAATGTAGGTGAAACCGAAAGCAATACTTTTAGTCAGCATCGTCCATATACGCACTTCCATGCGGCTTATTGCAGTTATGGCGTTCTTACCAGTGAGGTAAGAATATAAGGTTGAGCGGTTAACTATAGGAAAATGATTAGTTCAGCAGCTACTACTACTTTTCTTTCTGTTCGGCTGACTCCTGTCCACAATAAGATTGAATGAAAATGAAGTAAAATTTCGAAAGAAGGGCATGGAGTGGAAGGAAGTGTTGTGAGGTGTGAGTAAGATTGTATTCCGGATGGAAGATTTGTCCACAAACAAAAGAAAAAGTCCAACAAGGGAGAAGTTAACTTTGTCCTAGATGCAAGGAATGAGTTCATTAATGAATAATTAGGGACTACACGTGGCAGTAATAAAAAGGTGCGGGTGGATAAGGTGATAGTAGTCTCATCGTTATCGTGGGGTTTCTCTTTCTACCTGTCGACCTTATCTATGTCTTCATAAGCCAATTATTATGTTACGCATCATTCGTATAACCCTGAATGTTACCCACTTTCTCTCCGTGGAATGATGAGAAGGACGAGTTTTTTTTCCAAATTGTGCGTGACCGCTTCTCTCTATAGTTGCTCAACACCGTATCGTCGTTTTTTAGTATTTACTTTGCTTACTACATCAAGCCAAGCTGTTTGCACTCTACTTCCTGTTCCTTGCATCATATCATGAATCTAATGAATTTTTTAGATCGAGCACATGGGCCCTCAAAAGAAAAGAATGAATGAAAGTGCGTGAGAGGAGGTAGTGAAAGAAAGGAAGGTCGACGAGACTAAAGAATGGATGGGGCAGGGAATAATAGAAGAATCCCAATATTAATAGGTACCCGGGCATTGCATCCATCCATCCCTACATGGTTCTGTAATATAGCATGTTTTGAACATATATTTTTTTTATGTACTTGCAGCAAGTACACCAAACTAGCTCACACTCTTTTGATATCAAATCTTACCTGCCTACACTATCATAATAAATAATACATACGAATAGAGAGAACTCTGCTACAGTTCTACGCGCAATCATCCTGGAAAAAGTACCCTGCCTAGCTCTCAGTTAGCACCTTCTTGCATCCAGAATATTATTTATAATGGTGTGCTGCAATGCTAGTACTATATTATTAAGGTTTCTATCTTATCTAAGGTTAATCTCTTATGGCAGAAAACCAAATAGTGCGTATCTATACTTATGTAATATAGCAGTGACAGTAGTAGTGCAAACCAAATCAGAAGAAGTAGAATACTGTGAGGTGGGTTTATTGTTCAGAAAAACAATCGAAAGGTATTGGTACTAAATAAAAATAACAATAATAACAAGGCACTCCAAAAAATATGATGTGTAGGTGTTTCACGTACAGCATGGTGTAGATTGGAAGTGGTGTACGCATTTCAGGACACGAGAATTTAATCGACCTTCTTTTGGCTTTCCCTGACTTCCCTTGTAGTTGCTTTGTAGCTTTTATATATTTCCAGTTCTAGTAAACCAGCTATTTTATCTACTTTGAAATATTATTGATCAACCACAACTGTCTATTTGTCGAATGATACATACATTTTTATGCCAGTCCTTTGTTGCTTAGTTTGAAATGTGATTTATTTTTGTAGTTGTTCATGCATTCAACCAATTGACTTTTGGGAATAGATAAATTAGAAAGTTTAATTATTTTGGGTGAATTATTACATTCAAGCTGGATTCTTAATAATACGTCGAAAGATACTTAATAACATTTATATCCCTCAAGAGACCCAAATCCATATATACGTCCATAAGGTACAAATCCTTGGTTAATAATAACCCATATTTTGTGTGGCGTCTCATTCACTGTACCTGTTTCTTATATTAGTTAGGAGTATAAGCTAGATGTACAGATGACAGGGTTAGTGTTTAGCAGTAATATAAAATTACTGTATTAATTAATGTGAATATTAATTGATGAGGATACATATGTAGGTTTAGTAGGTCTTGCTACCGACTGCTTATAAAGGGCACCGAGCTTTCCATTTTTGGTGGTTGTATGAGAATTGCTCAGACGCATACCCCGCTTTTGTATTAAGTTGTGGATATTTATAGTCTGTTATTTTGGTATAAATTGGGAAAAATATTGATTCATAATTAGTAGGATCTAGATAGAAACAATAATGTGAGCATAATAAAGCGTGGAAAGGACTTTTGCTGCTCTTTTCAGCGGATTTTAATTTTATACTAAATAAGATTATGGATTGATGATTCTAGTGTTTGGAATTGCGAAAACGGTAGTACGAGTTCTTATGATATTTATTGACATGTTGGGGATATTACTGCCTGGTGAAATAATGTAGCAGTAATTTAACTGATTTGGCCTCCTATTCGCCCTAGAAGAACCCCTGAGGTGAGCATTGAAAACAGTTAGTGTATCCCTGTTGAGTTGGCAAATTCTTTTTTTGACGACCTGTCAATCTTAAATCCCCGTCTATTTCCAGTCACATCACTCCGTTCGTCTTATTACGTTATTTTAAATTTCAGTATTGCTTTAGAGTATTTGACAGGAAAAGAACCCACTGTTCTCCGTCACTTGCATACTCTTCCTAGAAGGGTTCTTCTATCAGATGGCATTCAAATTGAATCGTTGAATGTGAATCGAATGGTAGAGTAAGTAAATTGAAATTCTGGTAAAATATATAAGTATTGATTGCTGTAATCAAACCGTGACATTTGAAGTATTTGTAAGTCTATTACTCATGGATAAGCTTTAAATTTATGTACAGGAAGGCCAAGTTCCACTTTCTCCAACCTAAGCTACTTATTTCTAGCTAAGCCACCAATCTCTAAAGAAAAGACGGCAGTTGAGAAATAAAAGCGGACCTGCAATTGTAATAGAAGAATTTTCTTAATATCTTTACTACAGGATAGGAAATCATGGCCAGTTTTATACGCTCACAGCAGGTCATCCACGTGCCAAATCTGGCAGGTTATGTAGGTTGTCTGCCTTTGCAGCTATATGCGTTAGATAATAATGAAATCTTTATAAGCTTGTCAGTAATTGCTTCAGGTAGATTTCCGTACAAAATTTCAGAATAAGTTAACCTTCTAACTTTGTATGAAATACGTACTTGCTCCAGTTAAGCCCGTCTGGGAAATTAACTATTAGCATGCTTACAATCGTTCTACTTTTGAACAATATACCTTTACGAAAGATATAAATTGGATATTGCCCTGGATAATTAAAATATAGGAAGTGGACTACACAAGAATGAAAGGAATCCTAAGGGGATTTTTAATACGGTTATATGGAAAGACCGGTCAAAATAGGAACTTTTCCGTCAAAATAAAAGTAATCCAGTCCAAATTTTAAAAGAAAACTAAGACTGTAAGAATATTTATTTGAGCCTCGTTTATTTAGACCGGTCCTTAATTGGTACTCTTTCTAATACTAAATGCAGAGTAGCAGTGTAAGAGAATCTCGCTGAAAAGTAACCCACAGAGTCGAGCAAGATTCTTAAGAAATCCAGAGATGTAAATCAGCCAAGGCGACATCGTGAAAAAACATTAGTGCATTGTTACAGGTTAAATCACAGAGTGCACAGTCGGGTTAATCGGCAATTACTTTTAGAATTTTCCCATTCGACATGCAATAATTTACTTTATGAGTACCAAAATCCAGTTCTTTGCGGAAGTTGTTCGTTAGTTTATTTGTACAGTCTATATGCAAAATATACAGTAAAATACAGTGCATGAAATTAAAATGCATAATTTCTTAGGAAACTTTCAGATTTGAGCCTGTTAATGCTAGGTTATTCTAATAAAATAAAATAAAAATAAAAATATTAGCATGTAACACAGCATACAGTGCACTTATTTACAACCTTGTATTGCATTTCTCTGAATAAACTGCATTGGCCTACAACTACTGTTGAATTGACAGATAGTAATTAAGGAAAGTGCACTGACTGAGTAATGACAATGAGCAACTTTGAACTTTGCAAGTTGCTTTTTCCCTTCTCTTTACTGCTAAACTGATCTTTCACAAGCAAGTAATAGTTGATTGTGAAGAATCTTCCTCAACCAAGGAAATTACATCAATCAATTTCATTCCCCTCGTACAACAGTCCTTCTACGGACATTCATTCATGCATACGTCTAAAAAATCAAACCAGTCTTGGAAAATTGATGGTAAAAATGTAGTTTTGTCTGGTAGAAACTGCACATGCAGATGCTTACACAGAAAGATAAGATGCATTTGAACAATAGCAAATATAATGTCGAAGCATGGAAATCAATCCTAGGCAGATCAACTCTTTTTCTGAGCTTGTGGTTGTGGTCCTCTTCAGTTCTGCATTCTTCTCCATACAGCGTCATTATACACACAGCTTCTGTTCTAAGACTGGTATTTGATTTCTTCAGTTAAGGATGCTCAGAAAGTCAGAATTCAGTCTGGCAGAAAAATGACACATATGCTCACACTACATACAACGTAGTAGGAGTAGTGGGAACCAGAGAAAAGCAAATACCTAATGACAAGGGGGTGTGTCCCTGTTTGTTTGTGTGATCCTCAAAAGGAAGTCTGGTGGATCCCACTGTCTGTATGCATGTATATTTTTTATCTTAGGTTTATGCATGCAAGAAGGGGAAGACGACGTGGGGATAATTTACTGATTTCTGGTTTTTTAACCACTTGCTTGTGCTTCTAGCCATTTACTAACTAACCAAAAAATGACTCCCTTAATCTCCAAATTGTGGAAGCCGCTTTGATGGCAAACCATTTAAATGGGAAATATTTTACGGTACAATTCATGTACTTTAAGAGTATGTTAGACAAAATAGTATGCAGTCGTTCTTATAAGCTCTAGCTTATCCGTGCTTAGGGTGACGATAAAGTAGTGACTAGTGTGATTAGCTTTGCAAATAACAAAAATTGTTCAATCTGTAATTTAAATTGTAAAAGATTTCTGCTTGAATTTTGGAATGGAAAATTAAACGATGTCAAGTGAGCCAAGACGATCTTATATCTCAGAGTTTGGTTGTAGACTTGAAACAATTCAGGTCATTCAGTTCGAGATAACAAGGAAAAATAAAATAGTCTAGATTAGATGTACACGGCATCGATATAAAATGTAATGTGATTTCATATTGTGCATGATTAAGTGTTTCGATTTATAGAAGGGGTTAATCTTTAAGGGATAAATTGAATAAGCAAGGAAGCAATAAAGGCTGGAATCAAAGACACCTTAAAACTAAACATTTCACTGTCGGAGTTAATTAGTGAACTTTTCCTATCAAAAAGTTTCATAAAAAACTAAACACACATTGCTGAAGAGGATTGTCTTGTCCCTAACTCCCACACAAAGTTGAGCACTGGAATATAGGGATGCGGATTTGACGATGCGTTGACAAAAGCTATGACAAATACCCCGTTGTTCAAATATCCATATCTCTGAATCTAAGCTAAACTAACTAGCTTACGCTTACTTAACCTCTGTTTTTGCACACATTGTTTTGGCTTTGACAACCGGTAGATGTAGAGTTAGAGAGACAGTTGAGTGACTGGTTTGGGCCAAATTCTCTAAAGAAAAACTTTGCTGCCGCAACCGCATATCCCTAATTACAGCCTCGCTTCATATGTAATGATGACAACCTTCGTAAATTGTATGCTAAAGCTGCCCAAAGCATTAAATCCTCTGCTGCTCCTCCAGGCATAATTTTGAAGATGTACGGCAACTATGCTTTCATTCTCCTATCCGATCCAATCTGTGAGAATCGTAAAAGTGCGTTTCCTACAACTCTTGATCTAGTAAGCATTCTTATCTTTGTTACTTTAGCTACTTTAGCAGGCATAAAACAAACACATTTAAGCAGTTTTAGTCAACATCTTTCTATCCCACGTTTGGTTCGTATCGTATCCTCCAAAGTCTTCCTAATACCAAGAATAATCTGGGCACTCAAATTGACAAACGAATATGAGAGTTACAATTTGTACCATAGGCGCAACCAGCGTGGGTACAAGGGTACATTGTACCCACTGGTTTCTTCATGTACCCACTAGAATTTTAGAAATGCCCTATCCTTTACATGTAAAACAGGCTCCGCCCACCCAAACCCCTCCCTATCCTTTAATGTTATTGCACCCGCTGGTATCCACTCGTAGTTTCACTATGATTTGTACAATTTTAATAGGTAGGTGGGATAATCCATAAAACAATATCTGCACGTACAGTACAATGTAATAATGTTGTACTGTAATTGCTATTTTATTCTGCAACATTTTCTTTGAATATACGTACTAAAAGTACCTAAGGATCTCTACTTATTACGGAGGAACAAATCCCAAGGATTGTTGTACTGAATGTTGACTGTACCTGTACCAGTTATTTACTGTGCGGAAATTTCTAACTGATAATGACAATGACAAGCCGAGAGTGTTTTGATTCAGATTTTGTTCTCACTATATTGAGAAGTATAGATTACATAATACAAAGATGACTGACTGATGAGGAAGGTTTTAAAATATGAAACATGAATCATACTGAGTGAGCTCCTAAGAAAAACAGCTAACTAACTGTAGTATGAAATTGATTTGATTCCTTAACCTGGATATTACAGTCAACTGGAATTTACGAATAAATTAAAAGTACAAGAGACAAGTGAATACTCTCCCCGGGTGTCTGATAAAATCATTATTTTTCTCTCTAGATAAATGAACTATTGTCAACCAACTGAAGCGTAATTTACTAGCACTTTACTACTAGACTGCTGGACAGAAGAGGCACGACATTTTAGATTGTACAGGATGGCTGACTTGGTTGATGACTTCAGTGGAACATGGTGTTAGTATTGAGCTGTAGTTCAATTAATGTAAAGCCCATGGTACAATACAATTACTCCACCATCACCATCCCATCCCCCGTCTTGTTACGATAGATGTGCAAAGTGTTTTTTAATTTAATAGCTCACATAAAGCAGAATTATAGCCAGTAAATGCCACTAGATTCTATTTATCTGCCCATCCAGATTCATGCATGTAATTCAATGAAATCTCTCCTACTACAGACCAATCACAATCACTACTACTACTACAACTACTCTATTCCATATATTACTCACACCATCATCAGTAATTGCTACCAAACAATATAAATAATTCAATCAGCTAACTGTACACTTGACAATAGATAAAAAAAATAAACTGTATCGTTAACCTTTAGTTAGCAAAAGCCGAGTTTAACTAAAAATGTAATTGACAGAATGATAAAGGATATGGGAACTTACGGTATGGGAGAAAGAACGTTCCGTCCGTATCAAATTGCCTCCGTCCTTTGTCTTTACCGTTGGAAGAGTATGGACTAAAGTGAGTTTACTTTAGCAATTACGGTGAAAGATTATTCGATTCCGTCAATTAAATGTTAATTTTGTTTAAGAGTTTATCGAGCCCGTGACAGGGATATTATTACAATTTTATGAGAAAAGATACCGGCGAAAAGTGATGAATGGGAATAGAAATAATTCAGTTAGAACTATACTTAAAAATCATTCAACAGCTCACAGCACAATTGTCTCTGAGAATCTTGGAGATAATGATTGATTGAATTCCTTATTCTCACCTTTGATTTTTTATGTTAGCTCCCTATCACTGTCAGTTTTTAAGGTTATTCAATACAAGTGTTTACTAACAGTTACAGTTGTAGTACTTCTGCAAGATTTGATCGACTTCCCTCGGCAAAGGGCTGGTTGATGGATGTATTAGTATGATATGCATGATATTATCAACCCTGGAAAATCTCGGTTCATTCCTTGCACTTTCTCAGACAGTTCGATAAGCGAAATCAATAGCAACACCCATGGACAAAAATGCTATAAAAGTCAGTTAGTAGTGGCTGATTGTCTGGGGGCAGATTGCTACTAGATGAGTTTCGAAACGCTAGAGAAGCGTACTGTTGGAAAATAATAGATTTATTTGTAACAATGCTCACTTTCACTCCCTTCCGGTTGAAGCTGTTGTTTGGGGAAGTTATGTTATCCTTGTAATGTTGGCTTCTTAGGCAAATGTAGCGAATAGGAATTTAAATTAGAGAGGATTTTATATGTCTTGTCTGAAAGTACATGAATAAAATATCTTTGGCTGTTAGAAAGAAGTGTAGTTATATTGGACCGTTCCAGAAGAATAGAATGTGAAGATTTGCTCACTAGAATGGGATATGCGTGAATGTCAAGCTCGGGTTTGCGAATAAACTGAATCCCCTTGACTCAACGGCATTTATTACCAAGCCAGAAGTAGTAGTAGAAGTTGAGTTGTGGTATACAATCCAATCTAACATTTTAGACACTGTTAGCGTTAACCTACCTCCGTACTCTGAGCGAAGTCTTCTCTCTCTACGTACATCGCATCTGCATGACATGAAGCGTTAGTAAAAGGAACGTTTGGTTAGGTTAAATGAAACTACGATCTGATGCATCTATAGTTTTATTCCAAAATCCGTAAAACTTTTAAAATGGCAGTACATTACAATGCTGGGGTAAGGCTGAGTAGATGAATTAATGAAGCCAGGTATAATGATTCCGGTCCACACAACTACATCCATGAGCTAGTTAATTGCTTATATATTTGTTTTGGTAATGTATGATGCTTTCTGATGCCGATCAATGAAAGATAATTAATCTATTATTCGCTAACTAAAAATTACGGAGATTTTGGGTCATTGTTTCTTCTGATTTTCTAGGTAACAATGAAGCGGGCGAAGTTAGACTCATGATTTAAAGATATGCTTTATTTAACAACAATTTTGTTTTACAATTCGTGAAGAGTTACGCCCAAGAATTTACTCTCTGTTATTTCTTAATTTATACACATTCGGACTATAAATTTTTCGCTTCAAGTTACAAATCACAATTACACAAAATCAAAGCCTTATAATGCCAAATTGATATTTTAGAATTATATTATTATCTAGGAGAAATTGTTTCCAATGATTCATGGATTTATTACGGGAAGCGACTCGATTAGTAGGTTCTAGTATCTTCGACTTCGGTGACTTGACTTTCCTTCTCTCTTACTCTTAGGTTTTACTGGAAGTGGTTTCGGTTTTGGCTTTGCCATTGCCATTGGACTGACCCATGGTGGCTTATTCTTGATTGTTTTAGCCACCATTGCATTGAATTTTTCCAGTTTGGTGGTATACAGAGGTGGTAGAGGAGCCTTTAGCTGTCTGTACAAATCCATGTCTATCTTGGGCAAAGGCATGGCCTTCATCTCTGCTTTTATTTTTGCTGGTCCTCTCATTTTCTTTGCTTTTGCGGCAGCCTCTTCTTGGCGTATTCGATTTCTAGTTTCACTGAATCTCACAAACCTGATGGAACGAGGATTGGTAGTTTTCTCAACGGGTACGATTCTCTCTGGCTCTTTTGCTTTTGCGGCAGCCTGTTCTTGGAGTTTTTGATTCCAACTTTCGCTAAATCTCAGAGACTTGATATGAGCATTGGTAGTTTGCTCAAAGGGTACGATTCTTTCTAGCTCTTTTGCTTTTGCGGCAGCCTGTTCTTGGAGTTTTTGATTCCAAGTTTCGCTAAATCTCAGAGACATGATATAAGGATTAGTAGTTTGATCCGAGGGTAAGAATCTCTCTGGCTCTTTCACTTTTGCAGCATCCTGTTCTTGGAGTTTTCGATTCCTAGTTTCGCTGAATCTCAGAAACTTTGTGGTATGAGGATTGGTAGTTTGCTCAAAGGGTACGATTCTCCCTGGCTCTTTTGCTTTTACGGCAGCCGGTTCTTGGAGTTTTCGATTCCTAGTTTCGCTGAATCTCAAAAACTGTGTGGTATGAAGATTGGTAGTTTGCTCAAAGGGTACGATTCTTACTAGCTCTTTTGCGGCATCCTGTTCTTGGCGTATTCGATTTCTAGTTTCGCTGAATCTCAGAAAATCCATGGTATGAGGATTTGTAGTTTGCTCCAAGGGTACGATTCTCTCTGGCTTCTTTGCTTTTACGGCAGCCGGTTCTTGGAGTTTTCGATTCCTAGTTTCGCTGAATCTCAGAAACTGTGTGGTATGAAGATTGGTAGTTTGCTCAAAGGGTAAGATTCTTGCTGGCTCTTTTGCGGCATCCTGTTCTTGGCGTATTCGATTTCTAGTTTCGCTGAATCTCAGAAAATCCATGGTATGAGGATTTGAAGTTTGCTCCAAGGGTACGATTCTTTCTGGCTCTTTTGCTTTTACGGCAGCCGGTTCTTGGAGTTTTCGATACCTAGTTTCGCTGAATCTCCGAGACTTGATTTGAGGATTAGTAGTTTGATCCAAGGGTACGATTCTCTCTGACTCTTTTGTTTTTGCGACAGCCGATTCTTGGAGTTTTCTATTCCTAGTTTCGTTGAATCTCAGAAACTTCATGGTATGAGGATTAGTTTGCTCAACGGGTACGAATCTCTCTGGCCCTTTGGCGTTTGCGGCAGCCTGTTCTTGGAGTTTTCGATACCTAATTTCGCTGATTTTCAGAAACTTCATGGTATGAGGATTAGTTTGCTCAACGGGTACGATTCTCTCTGGCTCTTTTGTGTTTGCGGCAGCCTGTTCTTGGAGTTTTCGATTCCTAATTTCGCTGTATCTCAGAAACTTGATGGTATGAGGATTAGTTTGCTCAACGGGTACGATTCTCTTCGGCTCTTTTATGGTAGCTTGTTCTTGAAGTTTTCGATTCCTAGTTTCGTTGAATCTCATAAACTGGGTGGTACGAGGATTGGTAGTTTGTTGAAAGGGCACGATACTTACTGGCTCTTTTGCTTTTACGGCAGCCGGTTCTTGGAATTTTTGGTTCCTAGTTTCGCTAAATCTCAGAAACTGGACGGAATAAGGATATGTAGTTTGCTCAAAGGGTACGATTCTCTCTGACTCTTTTGCACTCTCTCTTGCATAAATCTTACTCATCCATGCATCTCTCATTGCATCATTTATAGGTCTTTTATAAAAAAATAACTCCCTAATCTCCTCGTCTGTTTCCGAAATATACCCATCATGCTTCAGTGTTTGCTGATCTCCTCCGCAGTCAGTTTCAGTGTCTTTTCCCCCAGTATCCAACACCAGTTCATTAATCAGTCGAGTACTTAGTTCAATTTCTTTTTCCATCTCCACAATATCCTTGTCCAGCTCTGTGTGGTCTTTCTTAAGAAGCCGCATCTCTCGAACAGACTTTCCAATTGGCTTTCGCTTTGAGTTAGCTTTCGCTTTTACTCTCAAAGCACGAAGCTCTTGAAGCAGCCTGTGTCGCTTTACATCCAGCCGTACGCGAGCCTTCCTCAGCTCTCGATTGCTCTCTATCATCACCCACTTCCTCTTCCTTTTTACGACGCGCAATTCTCTCAGTTCTTGTATGCGGGCTTTCCTGGGGCTCACACTGGCCTTCATCTGTGCCAATCTCTGCGTCTTACCTCGTATTTGAATTTCCTCTGAAAAAAGGGAACCATTAGACATGCATTTATTCCAACGTGTACATTCCTTAAACTCCAGAATGTCATTTTACAACACATTTCTTAAGCTAAAGCCCATAGACACAACCACGAGGGGATACTAATACCATTAAAAGATAGGAAGGGGTGTGGCCTGGCAGAGCCTGCTTAACATGTAAAGGATAGGAGATCCTATCGGGAATTCCAGGGCATACAATAGAAAACTAAGGGGTACAATGTACCCTCGTACCCCCAGTGGTTCCGCCAATCCTAAAACCTGTACCCTTACGTTTATGAAGCTTTTTTCTTGCGACCTCAGCCTTGGCCTCGTTCCTCTCTATCTGTATTCCAAATATCCGATCCTGCCTCTCCAGTTCCCTTTCGATCTCGTCGTACTCCTTCGTATCCTTTTTCAGTCTTTTCAACTTTTTAACGCTCCGAGGTGGACCATACTCTGGATTGTAGCCCATCGGATAGTTTTTGGCCCCCGGCCGCAGCACCGGTCCTCCATAGACAAGCTGGTTGGAAGGGAATCTCCGCAGTTCGTACTGATCTGGATCAAGGTGGTCCCGGTTGGTCGAAATCACCGGAAATCGTCTACTTGCCATGGTTCGACCCATCTAAAAAATCCACTATTACAAAAATTAGAAACAAAACAAATAAAAATTAGAAGATGGATTTAAAATTTCAAACAAAAAACTGCTAAAGTAAACTCACAATGTAAATAAATTACGGTAGGGAGAGCGGTAGGTGAATTGAGCGAGTGTGTACGCAGCCCTTCGGTACAAAAATCTGAATAAGAATGCGAGGTTGAAAGTAGGCACGTCCACTCCCAATGAATTCCAAATCGTGACTGACTCAGTTTTGCAAGATTTATGTTGGTTGCAATAACAACCACCAGATGTTGCCATGACAACGCCATACCCGATGTTGCCATGACAACGCCAATGAAGGAATTACAATTGAGCGGACTCCAACTGACTTTTATTTTTTAATTATTTGATTTGATAAAAGTTATATGAAAATATGAATAAATATCGTTGCATCTAATAAGGCGTAATTAATGATAAAAGAGGACAATGTTTTTAAGAATATGACTAGAACTTTATGACCATGTTTCCCTTTGGTATCTCCCTTTTATTTTTAAATTGTTGATGTATTTTACTGCATCTTTGATCCCAGCGTTGCTCAGTACTTCTCCAAGGGCTTCTTCTACGTCCTTAGGCATTTGTTTTGCGTTCCCAGCCACATAAATGTAATAAGGGGGATGATTATCGTCGAAAAGTTCTTTTAACATCTTCTTGTTTTGCAATATTATATCTTGAACGTAATCCTTCTTCCTGAAAAATAATAGGCGTATGCAGTATTATTAGATAAATACTATGTGAGTGAGGCATGGGTTTTTGGAGCTGATTAATTAGAAATGCTTTAGCTTTACCGGCCATCTGTATCTCTGGAGAATGCTGTGAAAACTTTCAAGCCTTGAGTATGCTTGCGAGCAGTTATTTTTTCCCAATCTTCTTTAAAATAGTAGTCAGCGGCTTCGTTGCGAGAACCAAAAAATATTATTTTGTTCCATATATTTTCATGCTGTGTGATAAGAGATCGAAATGGAGCCACTCCAGTTCCAGGACCGATCATGACCAATGTAGCGTCCTAAAAATATTTATTAATTGTAAAAGAATGATGCATGGAAGTTCTATAATGAAACTTGAGTAACAAGAAACAAATTTCAATCCAAATAAATCATAAAAATTAATACCTGAATATCAAGCGGAAAAGTAAAAGTTCCGTTTTGCACCCAAGCGATAATTGGAGTTCCTGCAGGACAGCTAAAGGCTAACCAATTTGAACATAGTCCACGACGTTTTTCTCTTATTATTGTTTGATATTCCACTACTGCAACGAGTATTTGGATTGCACTGGGGAACCACTTTGCTCCACTTGCAATAGAAAATGATCTTGGCTTTATAGATGGAATTATATCTAAAATAACATCACCCGGAAGGCACTTCCTGGTGGAAGTGAATTGTGCTAAGACTTCCAGAATTGTTCGTTTAGGTCGATTACAATAGCTGTAAAGTTCGTCTAGCCCTTCTGGCTTAGAGAAATCACTTAACTTTTGCTTCTCTAGTTCATCAGTGGCATGAAAGCTCATTCTTTCGAAGAAGTATTGTCCAGGTACCGACTGAATATCCAGCATATGAGTGACAACGTGTGTCCACGACCAAGGCTGATCTCCAAGTTTCTTCATAATGGCGAATGGTATCTTTCCCCACGGTAGTAAAGGATTCGCTCGCACGTAAAATGGCGGAGCGTTTATAAGATTTGGAAACAATTCGAAAAACATTTCCACATTTCCGGGTAGATTACTTGGCTGCACTACAAGAACGTCTCCTGCGTAAAAAAATAGAAAATCAATCAATCAATAAATCAATTCCGTACAATACTTAAAGTTGTTAGATGTCAAAAAATTACCAGGTTTATGATTGGGATTTATTGGATCATACGAGTTTGATATCGTTATTAGTCTTGTATCTTGCCAGTGACTAGGAGAAGTAACTCTCTCGTTGCTGATAACCTCCCGAAGATATTCCTCTTGACCAGGCATTTCACTGTTTTCATAATAGTCGCCATCTTGAACCTTCTCTGAGTCTATTAAGTATTTTGTCCACAAGCCGTTATGACTTGTCTTAAACACAACGCCTAGATCTTGAGAGAGAATTTGCCATAGTTGCTCTATCCATGGATTTACTGTTGCATGATAACCAAACTCGTGCTGGTCGTCCCCTAAGCAAAGGTCAAGGAGGTGGGTTGCCCCAAGTTGTAACAGCCTGCGGTGTAGCTTTTTTCCGCAATAGTTGTATTTTTCATAGGAAGAGTCTCCAAGGCCGATTACACCGAATTTTAATCCCGACAGGGCCAGATCACGCCGAGATATACAAAAGTTTTTCCACAGTTCTTTCATATTATCTGGAGGTTCGCCATCTCCGGTTGTTGATGCCACGAGTATCACAGCTTTATTTGGTCCCTGCCAAAGCTTGCTGAGCTTTTCTATGGAGTAGGAAGACATGCTGGAGACCTCGGAAAGCAAGCCGCGTTGGGCCCCTTCTCGGCCAATCCTTTCAGATAGTTCCTGAGCCGTTCCCGTTTGACTTCCATAGATAATCAGCAAATTCCGATCAGTCATGATGGCCACAGGTTTAACTACAAAGATTAAATACTTGGCATTAAAAAACTGTCAATTAAAAGGGATGCCTTACGATACAAAAAATGTATCGAGGAAAAGAAGACAAACAGCTTTCATTTTTGGTAATATTTATTTATTTCTTTCTATACAGGGTTCCCTTTCTTCCCTTCATAACCCGTTAGGATTTTACCCCTTCCCTTCATAACCCGTTAGGATTTTACCCCTTTTCCTTCATAACCCGTTAGGATTTTACCCCTTCCCTTCATAACCCGTTAGGATTTTACCCCTTCCCTTCATAACCCGTTAGGATTTTACCCCTTCCCTTCATAACCACTCGGGTTTTACCTTTTCCCTTCATAACCACTCGGGTTTTACCTCTTCCCTTCATAACCCCACGGATTTTACCTCTCTCCATAATCCCTCGGATTTTACCCCTTACCTTTATCATCCGTCCAGTTTTGCCCCTTCCCTTCATCACCCCTCGCATTTACCCCTTCCCTTTATTATCCGTCCAGTTTTATCCCTTCCCTGCATCACCCGTCCAGGTTTACCCCTTCCCTTCTTCATCACCCGTCCAGTTTTACCCCTTCCCTTCTTCATCACCCGTCCAGTTTTACCCCTTCCCTTCATCACCCCTCGCATTTACCTCTTCCCTGTATCACCCCTCGGATTTATCCCTTCCCTTCACCACCCATCCAGTTTTACCCCTTCCCTTCATCACCCGTCCAGTTTTACCTCTTCCCTTCATCACCCGTCTAGTTTTACCCTTCCCTTAATAACCCCTCGGATTTACCCCTCTATTAATCTCCCCTCTCAACCGCTGAAACCCGGCACATTTATTTTCCCTACATAATGATCCTTACCTTATTATAAATTGTCTGCTTAGAAGCTATCGATTCCCTTTAAACCGTTCAACTACAATTGTAATTTTAAAATGTGCAAATCCCCGTAAGGTCACGGTCATCTCAATCTAGGTCCAACATTCCATAAATTTTAAACACGGATTTTAAGTTTCCGCCTCAAATCTTTAGCCTCCGGATTGGTCCAAACCACCAACCGGCACATACAAACTACCCATTTTCTTTAACAACTACCTACCAATATTTTTGGCCCAATAATACAGCAAACTTTTTTACTAAAAAGTTTCGATTTAAAATAATTATTTGGGCCGAAAAAAAGAAATAATCAAACAGTTTGGGGATAATTTCGAAGGACGAAGAGCACAAACTTTACAAATTGGCCATGAACACAACAGCATAAAGTTTGGTAAGCAAAAATTACAAAAAAAAACCCAATTTTTAGATTATAAATTCAGAAGAATCAGTTAAATAAAATTAAAAAACTTGTCAGTTTTTTGGTTTAGTATTTTAAATTGAATTCCTTGGCTTTTCTGCATGTTGGAGAGAGTTTATGGGATTTCTAGAATCTGCAATTTTTATTATCACAAGTTGTATTTATTCAAGGGTGGTTTTTTGGGTCGGATCGGACGGATCGTTCGTATCTTCCATAAATTTTTTCTGCATGTAGACAAGTAATTATATTTCGAAATTGTGTCAAGCCCGAGAAATGTGGTTAAAAGGATTACAAAATATTATCTGTTTCTGATAATGTATTAGTTCCATTCCTTCGCCGTCTTTTTTGATAGTTTGGTTGGTTTCTGTTTCTGCTGGTTTGTCTATTTATTTATTTGTTAAAAATTGTGATTTTGGTCATTTTAAAAGGTTCGTGTGGTAGTTTGTTGGGATATAGGTATTTTTTTTGTAATTTCAGAAAAAAAGGTAAAAAACCGAGGATTTTGGACTTGAGTTGTTCTTAGACAACCCTCTGGTGATTTATTTTATCACGGGAAAGACGACGCTCTCTTAATAATGCTGAATGAGATCGTGACAGCGGGCGCAGAGGTGGGGGAGACCCCGGTTTACGAAGTTCCGGTGTCGGATGTCCCGGAGTCCGAGTTTTCGGTGGAGGTTTCTTCAGAACCTTTGTACTGTTTGTGTCAGGAGCCGTGGGACATTCACAATCGGAGATTTATGATTAATTGTGACCATTGTTCCGACTGGTTTCATGGAACGTAAGGAATTCTAGTTTTGTTTTAAAACATTCAAGTATGGAAGTTCTTTGTGATCATTCTTTTGAATACACTTAGGTGCGTGGGCGTTACACAAAACGAAGCTCGTGGAATTAAGAAGTATCACTGCCCAAAGTGTTTTCCTACTGTTGGTCCATCTATTTGTATGTGATTTTTTTATTTGAGGATTTTTTATCCTTTTCCGGTGAGTTTTTTATGTGTATATTTTTTTTATGATCATAGACCTAGGCAACCTGTCGTCTGATCCATCGTTCAAGCGAGCAAAGTCACTCCGATGCACCCCTGAATTTATAGAGAAACTGAAAGAGTACAAATTTAACATGTAAGGGCCAGCATCTACAGTGATATTCATGCTATTTCTAAGAGGAAAAGTTATTAAATTGATTATAAGTGCTTTGTTATTTAAGCTTAAGAGCTGTCATTTTTTGTAATTTAGTCCGGATGAAGTTGTTTTGAAGATGAGGGGCCAAGCTCTGACTCTACCGTGGTTGATTTCAAAAGGCTTTACGCGTCCGATATTAATTGAAACTACCGATGGGCTTGGCATCAAGCTCCCAGTTGATTCATTCACTGTTTTTGATGTTGAGAGATATGTTGGATCTGAAAGAATGGTCGATGTGATTGATGTGGAAAGACAGGCAGATGATTTAATGTCTTTGAGAGAGTTCACAGAATATTTTACCTCTCCCAGTCGCAAGAAAGTTTTAAATCTCATAAGTCTCGAGTTCACGCACACGAAGTAAAACAACCTTTAAAGCATTAACATCGTTTTTTATAACGTTTCCCAGTGTATGATTTTTATTGGGTATGGTATACTTTTTTAGCTTGAACAAGTTGGTAGAGGCTCCGTACATTGCACGTAAACTTGATTGGGTGGCAAATTACTGGCCATCGTCGTCTTCTACTATTAATAATGATGATGTAACCCAGCGTCCAGCTGTCTCAAAATACTGCTTAATGAGTGTCAAGGGATCTTATACGGATTTTCATATTGATTTTGGTGGTACTTCTGTATGGTATCATGTTCTATGGGTAAGTCGGAGGGGTTTATAAATCTATAATAAATATACTGTCACTGTCCACCAATTTTGAGCAAACTTGATCTTGTGTTTATTCAGGGAGAGAAAATCTTCTATCTGATTGAACCATCTGAAGCCAATCTGAATATTTATCAACGCTGGATGAATGGAGAAATGGGTGATCAATGTTTCCTGGCAGATGAGGTAGTTAATAGTTATTTGCTTACTATGCGAGATGATTTAGGTTATTTTAGCTTCTACCAGTATTTCGCAAAGTGGAGTTGTGAAATTTCTTCTTCTAATAAAAGGTGCAGGTGTGCTTTCGATGCGTTTTAAAGAAAGGGCAGACCATGCTTATTCCTACGGGATGGATCCATGCAGTCTACACTCCTGAAGACTCTCTGGTGTTCGGTGGAAACTTTTTGCATTTACTAAACATGGATCTGCAACTGCAGTAAGCATAATTAATCTGTTGGTTTGTTCACAGCCGAAGTTTTAGTTTGGTGCTTATTTATAAGTTCCCTTCCTTATTAAACCTTTTTTCAGAATATATCAAATGGAAAAGGATTTGAATACCCCGTCGAAATATTTATTCCCTTCCTTTGAAGCTTCGCATTGGTTTGCAGCTAATGGATTGATTCAAGATTTGCAGATGCTTAACGTTTCATCTTTCATCCCGTCGTATTTGATCAAAGGCCTCAAGGCTTTCATCGTCGCCTTGAAATCATGGGCTGCAGAAAAGGATGTGCGTTTTTTAAAATGATTTATTGAATATAAATAATGCCTCGTAATAAATGTGAAAAGATAAAATGCATCGTTGGTATGGATTTTAAGATGAGTCATATTCGTCGAGAAGATATTCCCAGCAAGCTGAACTCGAAAAAAATCCTCCAGGAGTTGAGTAAGCAGTTGCGGTTGTCTGAAAAACGGTTGCACGCACCGTTAGGGCCGAAAGAAATGGGTCATAAGGAGGCTCATCATGTAAGGAAAAACTATGTAGGAATATGATAGAATTGCTTATTGATGAAGTTGTAGGGCATATTTGTGGAACTTTAAATTACAATTTTAGACTGAGCAGCATAAGCCCAGCAAGGAATTGAAGAGGAAGGAGTCAGTCGACCATAGTTACCGTGTTGAACGTTCTCGAGAGACCTCACCTACTACATCTGAATCGAAGAAAGAACCATTAAAACTCCTGATATCTAGAAGTTCAACGGTTGAGTTCAAGCCTAAAACTTCTCCATCAATATCTCCTAACTTACCTAGTAGCAATCCAAATCCTTCAATTAAGCTAAAAATTAAGAAGCAGCCATCAAAACAATCTACCTATAACCTGCATTCTCCGTAATTGACCTTTATTTTAGAGTGTACGTTGAGCTACTGGTTGAATTAGTTTTGCATAGCATCATTTTTTATTTCAGTTTGAACATCGATTCCGGAGTTGGCTCCCAGGACTCTGACCGAGTGGTAGGATCGTCTAGTTCCCCGTGTTCATCTCCTAAAGAACCTCGGCTCAAAATACGTCTTTCATGTTCGAATTATTACTAAAATAATGTCTGGCAATATAATAAGCACTATTAGCACGGTACTTAGAAATTGTGTATCTATTTTAGTAACGGAATTGAAATCGGATACTTTTGACTGTGATTCTAATGGTGGATCGGATGCACTGTACATAGTGGAGTCTGATCGAGATGAACTCAAGATAGATACTGATGCTAGCATGATGTCTTCCGAAGATTTGGGAATGGATGGGAAAAGGGGTCACCGTAAACGTCATCACAAAAAGTGCAAGAAAAAATCAGGGAAAGGAAGGCACGACAGAGAACAAAATAAAGCAATAAACGACGTTTTAGCCGGCACTCTTGATGGCATAGAAGAGCTTTTTAAGTCTTCAAACTACTCTGAGCGAATTTCTCAATGCGAGTAAGTGACGTTAAACCATTGAGTAGTCAGTAGTCTGTGTACTATCACTATCTATGCAAGAGATTACGAAATTATAATTTAAATATTTGATCAATATTTTTAGAAGTACGTCTCAGGCCATAAAAGACGCTGTAGCTAACTTAGATGCTATGAAAGGAACTATCTTACGGAAAAAAGCTAAAGAAAAGCATAGAAAGCGCAAGGCTAAAGATGATGCTGATGAAGAAATGTTTGAAAACAGGGGTCATCAGGATGACGATTATGGTAACTAATTGCGTTAGCCGTTTATGGATGTTATGATAATGATAAAATCAATGTATTTGTTTGAATAATAGTCTACCTTCCTTTGACTGGATCGGATGATGAATCCAGCCCAAGGAAGGCCAAGAATAAGCGGGGTAGAAAGAAAGAAGACGATGAATCGTGGTCTCCACGGGCAAAGGTAGGGCAAGTCGGTAAAAGGGAGGCTAAATCGTCCCGAGTGAATGCGAAACGGGAGGGTGTGAAAAAATGTCTTGAGGACGCAGCAAAAGAAGAAGGAGAAAACGTAAGAGCATATAATGTTAGCGTAAAGTAAAACGGTGCTAATTACTTGTAACAATTATTTACGAACGGTAGATTATTTTGTGTGTGATTGTTACATTACTTTAGTCAAAAGCTAAGAAGAAACGAAAAAGCGATGGCGAGGAAGAAGTTAAGGTCAAGAAATTAAAGAACCCTAAATTAGTGCCTTCTGCGGATAATTTACTATCGGCAGGCCCTTCATCGTCTACCGGTGGTGGTTTAAGCTGGAATCTGACGAGTAAGTATACCGATCCGACGAAAAAAGTGAATCCTGAAGGGAAGGTTGTCCAGCGAAAGCCGAAAAAAGGGATGGCAACCCCGAAGCAGAGATTGGGAAAAATACTCAAAATAAACAAATTCGCAAGATTTTAGGTGCCTGCATGCAAGAATGAAGAAAGGTTCATTATTGGCAACTAAAAATAATGTGAAATAGTTTATAATCCAGATTTTCTATCGTTTTATATTATCTGTCCTGGTTCTGTAGTAATTTTAATTTAGTTTACTTTCAATCAGTTGGTCATAGGGTACTACAAAATAAGAAGCTTCGTTAGGTGAACTTAGAACACTTCTGCGGATGTTACTACAGGATTATCGATAGTATTATCTATGCCTGAGTTTGTTATTCGTTGTTAATGTGCTTATTTTCAGTTAAGTCAGATTGTTGTTTAACTTATTCAGATGCTCATTATACAACATTATACTTTATTTGGCATAAGCACAGTTTTATTGTTATTTTGCCCTCTGCATGTTTGGCATTAGTTATGATTCTGTGTTGTTCAGTTTATTATTACTGGGTAGTAAATTGTAATCTCGTTCTTTATGTCCATGGTTGTTATTAAACGTTCGTTCTTATATTATTTTGTTCAACATTGTTAAAAAATAGTCAATTCTCATTGTTGTCGATATTTATTTATTTTTTACTCTTTCAACTAGTTGGAGTTAAGTTTACTGATGTATATTAACATTAATGTGATATTTTACAACCAAAAAATTATCAGACAAGCGATAGCTGTAGTGAACTATTATAAACAGTATTCAAGTTTATATAAATAGGTTTAGGTAAGTTAGAATAGCGTCCATTAGAAATAAGTTAGTATCTTAGTTAATTGAAGTTTCTAACCGACTCCCTCCGCATACAAACAATTTGTTATTGCTTGGCTATGAACTAACATAAGGTTTCATGGCTTAATCGTACTCAAATAATGTTACCGTGTTTCCTACCTTGTTAATAGTAGTAACGTGGTAAAGTGTTGACAGGTGTAGCGCATGAATCATTGAAGATCGTTGATGGTAGGCGTAAACTTTGTATGTTTAGTGCAAGCAGGTCTGTTTTAAAAGTACAAAATTGTAATAACTGGTGAATGATTGTTTGTCATACTATTTTCCATGGTATTAACTGTGTATGGATTTGTAAAAGTGCAGTATGCAGTTTTATAGTGTAAACAATGCAAGACAGTCGCATTTGTATGAGTAAGACAAAAATATTTAAAAAATTGTTGGAAAGTGACAGGAAGATGTATCTTATAAAGGAGTCTGCGAAGTAGGTATACAAAGAAATAGCTGTTTAATTACTGCGTCAAATTGCAGTTTATTTTTTCAGGAATTAGCATACGTATCTAGTTTTAACTGTTCCCTTTAGTAGTCAGTGGTGTAAAACAAATTGGGAATTTATAGATTAAGCAATGTACAGATCTTAATCAACATTTTATGTAACTTAAATAGCATGTCCTTAGTATTATTTTTCGTTATCTTAAAGAAATGGTAATTCCTTTCCGATGTGCGGTTTTGCATTTTAACTTAAACTCTCTAATTTTCCATGAAAAGAAAATTGAGTGAGCAGACAATTCTACTAAATCCTATGGCAAAGATACTTTGCTTCGTAGTTGTAAGTTTTATAATGCAACATGATTTTATACTAACAAACTAACTTATTTACCATGAGCTAATGCACTCCATTTATTTTCAAGAATTTAGTATTAGTGAGGTCTATAAGGGAGGCTTTCTTCGTCAGGCAAGTTTGAGAGTCGTGACACGAGTCCTAATCGAATATATTTGTTTGCAAAAATGAGAGATTAAATGTTTTTGTGGTGTTCGAATGTGTTAACCAAAAGCGAGTTTTAGATCTACACGGAAGCGGTGTGAGGTGTGATAGAATCGATCGGGCTATTTTACGCTTTCGACTAATTTTCTCAGAAAACTTTCAAAACTTTTAACTTTCCAACCAATTACTTTTTTTTACAAATTAAAACCTAACTTGATGTCCATGACTCTCAATTCTTTTCTGGCATGAAAGGAACTTCCATGAATTTTGACATGTTCAAGATGTACTCAATCAGTAAGCATTATATGTAATCCACATTCACAGATTGTTTGTAGCTGTATTTTGCAAGAGAACATAAATGCCCATTATTGTTTGGATAGAGAAAGTACGTTAAGTAATAGAGCTCGTTACTAGCTGAGCTAGAAGGTAGGTGTTAGTTTTAAAAGCCTTGTCATCATTATCGCCTGCCCCCTTCTGTAACGATAATCTGTAATTTTAATGTAATTCTCTCTTGAAAAAAAAATATTTCAAGTATTTTCAGAAATGTAAAATTATACTCTCTAGCTCTAAAGAGTTATAAAACGATATATGTATGTACAGGCAACCGTCTGTCTGTAGAACTGAGTTGAAGTTCACGACGAATTTTTCATTATGTGAGATGAGTTGCGTGCTATGTTACAAACCCTTCATTAAATTGAAATTTAACGAACCTATTTACCACTGAATAAACCTATTGATTTACATATTCATACCTGTATCAAACATAAAAGGCTCAAAACTAGATGATTTTTTAATTTTGATTAGAGAGTTACGCCTATAAACAAGAATGGGGCATGCATTTAGATACTATTGATATGTTGATTTTTAGGTTTTTCAGAATTTGTATTCATACAAGGAAATATGATATAGCTCTAAACTGTGCATTCTACCTAGAGGGAAGTTAATCACAAATCCGGTAAATGACTCTAATAATAACCCTAGTGCAGCCAAACTTATTCCTGCTATAAGATTACTAACAGGGATAATACATGCGGACCTAAAAGTATTAAAAACTGACGCTTGTGAAAGCCCTTCCATCCTTAACTGACATGACATTTGACAAGGACATCATCCGAGTTTAAAATACTTCTAGAAGACCTCAATGAACTGGCTTCATCTTGTACCCATTCCTAAGTTATTATTTCTTGTAGTTCGTGAGATTGTTAAATATTATTGGTTGATGGGGATTTAACCTTCGGGTGGTACACGCCGAGGACAAGGGTTATGAAAAGTGGTTAGCAATTAGGACAGCTTGTAATGCTCCTGGGATGTTTCTTCACTCCATCAGCAACA
Organism: Hydroisotoma schaefferi; assembly: GCA_034682405.1. Taxonomy (NCBI): domain Eukaryota; kingdom Metazoa; phylum Arthropoda; class Collembola; order Entomobryomorpha; family Isotomidae; genus Hydroisotoma; species Hydroisotoma schaefferi. The sequence continues at coordinate 57,981 of JAQFZX010000059.1, read as the reverse complement.
AAAACATAAGAAAGCACCTTTCATTTTTTCATCTCCTTTTTACTTCTTTCGGTTGTTGATGGGAATCCCAAAAGATCAGGGTTAAGGGTGTCAGGATTGGCATGTAAAATGAAAAGGTGTTCTCTCCAGCTCTCACTTGATCCAAAGTGATAGGACGATGTACTATCTAAGCTAAGGTCCTACTTGGTTGGCTAAGAGTTAAAAAGATAGTTATCCCAATTTTATTCATGTATTAATGCTAGTTGTTAAATTTTCCTGTTCGTGATCGGAGGCGGAGACAACCCTATAGTTTATCCATGTGTTGAAAAACTAAAAAGCTATGGAAGGGAATCTATAGACTGCATGATTTTGGAATGGATAGGCTTCCAAAACTTGCATCTATTGAGACTGTTAAGAAGTTTCATTTCAAGTTGGCAAGTGCAGGCTGTTCTAAAGTTATAAGTATAAAAATATTTTCAAGCACGAGTAATAAGTTTACATCACCTCTAAACTATCTAATGCTAGTAATCCTGATTCCACGTTTTGGAAAGCTGGCGAGAAACTACGTAAAAATCATTTTTATGCTGTGCTTCATCCCACAAAATCAGTGTGAAAACAATCGTTATCTTTGCCAAGAAAAAATAGAATTCAAATTGGAACAAAACGGCTATTTTATGAATTAAAATGACATTAAATGACATTTCCTTATTAAATCAGATTGAGTGATTCAACAGATAAAAAACATATTGTGCATGCATATGATGAGTATAGCCGTACTTTGGTAAACCTGGTAATGTAATCGATCTTATAAATTCATCTAGCTTCTTATTGATGAATGCAGTTAAATCAAATTAATTTTTGCATTCAGTAATCTCCAACTCACTTAAAAATGTGCGTATACTAAAATATAATGCTAGCTAGATCAAATCCCTTCCCTAGTCTCCCTTCGCTTAAAAAAAATATGATTATGAAAATAATATTCTGTCTGACCGTCCTGTACTATATCCCGACCCCGACCCGAAAAGTCCCCTCTCAACTCTCTAGTACCAGAGAAACAATTTCATGCTAAAGGCTAAAGAGGCTTTGTAATACTCTCTAAACAAATCTTTATCATTACGAAGAAAACACAATGCATTTGAAGAGGATGAGAAAAGGGAAATTGAAAAAGATTGGAGAAAAGTTATATGAAATTGATGGTTGTTGGCTAGCGATGGGATGCGATGGTGGTTATCTTATCCTCCTGCCTAATGGTAAAAGTAATAATAAGAGTAATAATAACAATAATAGTTTGTGTGGAAGAATGTGGGAGCTTGTTAAATCATAACAAGGTTGGAAGGGGAGAGCATAAAGACTGTAAACGCGATGGGAGATCGGATGGGCCACCCTCGCAAAAGTCAAGCCTTATTAAAGGAACCGTATGATTAGCGTCACACATAAACGAGCCTCTTCTCAACCACTAACCAAAATTATCATCCATTTCTACTTTTTTCGCCTTCAAGACATTCTCTGGAAATTGAAAGGGAAAAAACCCAAAGCTACCTAGCCAGGTAGAGGCAGCTAAGTACTTACTGCATGGACTTGGGGCACATATTGTTGCGCTAAATAGATAAAATCTGTAGTACCATATGCGATCCCTTCTTATGCAAGATACCTAAGTGTAGTGTTGTTCAGGTTGGAGGAAAAAAACACTTCACGCGTTATTATAACACGCCAGCTAGAGCCAGATCCAGTCTTTGAGATTCAATGTTCACATTAAAAAGTCGGGTTCGTTTATATTAAAGATAAAGATGGAGGTGACCACGTCATAGTATAGACTACAAGGACTACTACTACGCTGACTATGGCGTCTTATCGACTACTAACTTAACTACCAGACCAGAGCAGAGTAATAAAAATAAGCCGACGAAGGCAGGGATTAATCAAGAAAATATACTTTTGCTTTTTGGGAAAAAGATGAGCAGACTGTGGATGGAGAAGATACCTAAGCTAGCTTTGCATATGGATGCATTTTATACCGTTTTTGATTTTGGGTATAGTTGGATCTAGATTGGAATACATGCTCATTTCTTAACGCTGTCGAGCCTGAGTTGTTTTTGTGGTTTTATGCAGTTTAGTTTGTAACAATTTAGTTGGAGGTGAGGTGACGAATATAGGGTAATACAGGTGAAAACCAAAACCATTGTTTTAAAAAAATCAGGTTTCAGTTAATATTTTAATTTTATGCTAATTGCATAAATGCATATAATTAGAAGCACACAAGACCAAAATTCGATGGTTGAAACTGCTTTGAGTCCCAGAATTAGCTTTTAGGGCTGTGACCTTTATAAGTTGTCTGACATTATGAAGTATTTGTTGAAGAATCTTATTTAGAGTTAGAAGTAAAAAGCCATTTTTCACCTTGCATTGGTTTTTAATATTTTTTTAATTTTAAGCTTGAATGTTTTTTTAATGTTTTTTATTTTCAGTTTGATGATTAATATGTCATCGAATATGAGGATACCTGGCTAATGCAATTTTTAAGGTCAATGTTTCAATACTCAAAACCAATTGAACTTTACAAGTGCATTTGTTTACAATTCATTAAAAGACGACATTTTGAAAACAAAAGAAAGTGCAAAGAAGAATTGAAAGCATACACTTGCTCTTATAAATAACGATCTTTGGGGATAACGAATCCAATTTTTTCACAACTTCTCAACAAGACTTTTCAACTCTCCCGATCCTTTCATAATGTTTGATGACTTGACAATGTTGTCCCTGCAACCGGAACGAAACCGATTTCTTCCACTTATTATTGCCCATTCCAACCAGATTGTGATTACTATTATTATCCCTCTTATTTGTTATTAGCATTAGCAAACCATGAGCATTCTTCTTTATACATTGCATTCATTTTTTATGCATACTCCAGTACTTCTGAAGGGTTGTATGCACAACACACTAGACACCACAGCAAAGTAAAAAGTAAAAACGACCTATTCAAAAAATAAACTTATGAGAGAAACCAGCAAAGTCATTCATCTTTCTATGCAGTTAGTTAGGAATTACTTGGAGTATGTAAAGGAAGTGTCTAATGCGCACACTATTTTATGGGCTCAATTTATCAATAGGTAATTGACGTCCAGCAAATTGTATAGCCGGGGCTTGAAATTGTATTCTAGTTAAAAAGGTGTTTTTACCGTTTTTCCACCGACGGACGAGTAGACGATAAAGTGAAAACTGACTGATGGATTGGACCAAAAGCGTGACAGCGGAGAAATAGTTTTTTCTCCATGATTCATTATTCTTGAGACTGTCATATTAAAATTTGTAAGAGATCCAGCAAGATGGATCTTCCAAAGTATAACAACGAAACAAGTTTTTAACCTTATGTAAAAGATAGAAAAAGAAAGATAAAGAAAAGAAGTTATTGTTATCCATCCGCTTGTATGCATGTAGCCAATATGTTTTAGCCTTTTTAAACCATAACTTTCAACTACCAAGCATTATCTTCTGGAGTTTTTTTTATCAATCTCTCTTGAGATCCCAATGGATGGATCCGCATGTCTATGTATGTGCAGCACCATAGAAAGATAAATAGATGGATGGATATCACTTCACCTTGGCATTTTATACATGAAGCAGATTTTTGGTTGCATACTACAGTAACATTTGTTTCTTCAACGACACGACGGTGACGGTAAGACAAGACCGGATAAAGGTATTCGTATGGGATACTGTTATGGTATTGTTATCGATGCCGAAGGAAGTACAAACTAAAGGAGGGGTCTATCATGACTAATTGTTAATTATAAAAATAATAATATCGCTATGCTGACGAAATAGCATAAAAAAGTTCATGGGGATTTTTACTCTGCACTTAGGTAAGACTGTAGTGATGTAAAATAAGGTAAAACTTATGCGCCGTGAATACGATTTCTTAATAAACCGTTGTAAACGGGTGTAACGAAGGGGTGAAAACGGGTCAGTCAGACCCTCATTGTTGAGGGCATGGTGAGACATGTGGGGTTGGGGGCGATTTGAGACATTTTTGGGTGTTGGGGGCACTGTGAGATATTTTGGGGTGTTAGGGACAAGTTGAGACATTTGGTGGTGTTGGGGGCATTGAGACATTCTGGGGTGTTTGGGGCAGGGTGAGACATTTTTGAAAACTTTTGGGGTGTTTGGGTAAAAATTTGGGGCAACTTGAGACAAAAGTTTCAAAAAGAGGTTTTATGAAGTTTTCAAGGTTGTGGGTACCATTTGGTAGTAGAGTCTCATTGCCCCATTTTACCTTCGCAAGGTCATAAATTTTGACCTGTGGGTCACAGAACAATTCCGATACCTATTTTCAAATGTCCAAGTGAATACATTTCAAACGATACCAAAATTGATAAGGATTAGTATAAATGAAAGTGTGACCTTTGACTTGTAATGTCCGGTCGGGCTAATTTTATTTTATTTTAAGTAGATAATTTGGATTATGCGAGGGTTGTAAGTTTATTTAGTTGCAGCAAGGGGTTTTTACCGTCTTGTTCATCAGTTAATATGGAAAATAAAATATGTTAGACTAGGTATGAGGCTGAATTTAAAAAGTTGATTAATACTAGAGCCAAGCCAAAGCGTATGTATTTAGTATGTATTAAGTAGGGAAGGAAGTTTCAAAGTGTGTAGAAACTGGATGTTGGTTGCTATTATGACACTTGGGCAGGTTCTAGCTGGGCAACTAATCTTTTTTTTAAATTCAATTTCCTTGCCTGACGGGAAATTACGCCCACGTTAAGACATTCACTTGGATTTAAATGCTACTAATCCCATGTACTTAGCAATACCAATACTAGCTACCTACCTATTCCGGCTACTTAAGATGATTTCGAGAGAGACAGCGAGAAAAAAAACATTGAAATATTAAACAAAATCTAAGTAAAGGCACGTTATTTTGGTCTGGATTTACGGGCAACGGATGGAAATAAGGACCGTTGTCTTTTTAATGTGCATAGGATGATGAATAATTTAGGTAATTGCTAAACAAAGAACTAGATTTTTTAAAGTTGTTAAACGTTAGTTCATAAAAAATACATGTCTTTGTTAAGGAAGAGGTCAAAATTACAGAAGGTTGGCACAAATTGTAAAGCAAGAAGTTCTCCGAGGAAGACCGACTTTAAGGGATATGAATCTTTTCACCAACTCTGCATTACTTTTGTATTCCATTCACTGGATTAAGCCATTGACGAAATTCGTTCCTTGGTCCGCATTTAACAAAAAGCACGCCATCAAGTCACTCAAACTCTAAGTTCTAAAAAGGCTTATAATCCAATTAAAAAAGTCAATCTTGATCCAATTAGCCCTTCAACTATAATTCCTGAGGATTACAACTCACATTTACTATTCATCATTGTTACATTGAGTAGACAAATCTTAAAGCCAAGTTAACTTAAACCCCTCGACAAGCCAAGACCCTACATTTCCCATTAATAACATCATAGCAAAATCAAAAGTAAAATGATCAAATTACCTAACTAAGCCAACAGTAAATTTTTCACTGTACTCAGATCAAATCAAAAGTAAAGGATTTCATGTCTGAATGAACAAATCAAAATGAAATGAGTCATACTTTCCGTCAGTAAAATTCCGAAAAGATAAAGTAAGCCGTCATAAACCATTCATTGAGTAACTTTACAAATCAACTTCAAATACCATCAGACATCCTTCCAGGACGGATGAAAAAATATATATATATCGAAAGGTGTTCGTTTTCCCTAAAGTTGCTTCTTTCTTTGCAGAAGAGACTTACTAGTTTTCCTGGTTTTCCTAGTTGTAAAAATTAACTTTCAGGTCAACATATTCTATCAACTATATAAGAATGATGCATACAAAGTTTTATTAAAAAACGAGCTTGGACGTTAGACACGGTTAGTTTCTCCTTTATCATTAGAATCGCTGCTGCTATAATAAAGTGCTTTGACTCTCGTAGTTGATAAGTGGTGGGATAATGAGCTGAGAAGACGGAGGTCCAGTCTAGCCTTTTTGAATCATTCTGTTATGTTATATAACATGACATAACTATGTTAAATATGCAGACATGGTCCAGCCAGATTCAAATGAGCTAACGGTCGTGGACAGGATACATTCTGTATGTGATATGACTCTCCAACGCATATTAAAATTCTTGTGGATACTTAGTTGATATGAAATTAAAGTAAAAAGGTTTGTAAAAAAGTAAAACTTAAGGTTAATAATAATAATCCTCACAAATCACCTTGCTTGTCAACTTCTATCAGAAGAAAGAAAGCCGACTGGTTCATATTAATAACTGCGACTTCCCGAGCCCGACCCAGCTTGACTTTTCAACTCCTTCATAATCTGACTCACTTTGTAGTTTCGAATGACTGGACCCTATCATTTCAATTATGCGTAGAGCTTATCCTTCTAAGTCTCGACAATTGATAAAAAACTTTAAAGTCTATTCAACCTTTCTTTACTATCATTATTCGTACCACCCGTATATAACCATCAATACACACATCATTATGGTAAAAGGTATGAAAACAAATGTTAAGCGTATCACAGATTTGCTATACTGAGTTATTTTCTATACTAAAGTAAAGGGTAACTACAGTTAGGCAGGTAATCCTAAAGCTTGTAAACGTAAAATCCTCATAAGTGGATTTAAAATTTATGATCTGTGTTCACAAAGGATTTCCTTTTACTACCATTAAAAGCCGGGGATCTGCAGCTCGTTTGTAATTAGGAGTCAATAAAAGTTTTACTACTACAAAGATGCTTTGAAGAGGGACAAATCACTGATAATCATTCTCGACAGTCGAGGCATGTATTTTACGCAGAAAACGAGGCAACTTCTGCCTAAAGTATAAATTTTAATGGGGGACTGTAAATCATCACAGACGGACAAGTTGACAGCAACGCAGTGTACTTAACATGCTTATAGTCAAGTAATAAAATGATAGTACAGAATAAACACCGTAATAATCATCAAGCCCCAAAGTAATTCGACTTTAATTAAATATAGAATTGCAAACTCTTTATGAGAATAAGAACACCGTAGTACATTAGTGAAGATTGCGAAAAAATTAGAGTATCTTCATTAATCCAGCACAATTTGGTAGCTTATCGGGACTTAAATACTAACTCAAATTACTAACTTAATTACTTTGGGGTAGGATAATTCAATCTAGGTAGGCTATTAAATATTAAATATTGTAGGTTTCCATCCCTTTAAATTTTTGTTAGGCCCGTGTAGAGTAGAAGTGGTTTGAAAAAGCTCCAAGCTAATCTTGTACAAGGTTATCCACCAGCCGTGCCTTTGTGCGCATAAACACTTATCATCCACTTGTCCACATGATGATCGTCATGTTCTCTGTGAAACTCTTCATTATCATCCCTTTACAGTTTTACCCCTTTCATTTTATCCTAAAGAACTACATGAACTAGAACCACAGATTCAGCTAGAACAGAAGTGCATGCACATTACGGTATGCACACTACACGGCTAGGACATTCAAGAATCCGTCATCGGGGAGTGATTTGATGATGATGATGATGATGATTATGAGGATGGCAAAAGTAAGTAGTACTTAAGGTATGTGGGCAATGAATTGTAATCAAAGAGGAAGCCGTCCACTCAAAATTTCTGAGAGGTTGTTCAAGTTCATCAAAAATCCGTCTAAAAGGGATAAAAGCGAGCGACACACTGAAAGGATTTTTTTAATAATTTGAAACCACATCTCTTTCTATTTTCCAAGGAACACCCTCGGTTGCCTCCTTTCTAGCTATTTTTCAATCCCGTTTTCAATTCAGGTTGCTAGATAACATTCTTACGTCTATAACGTCCTTGTAGTTTGGTGTTCAGCTTTTAATTTTTAATATCTATAGTCTATCAAACGACTGCATCAAAATTAATTGATTTGATTGCTTGTGAGTACCAAAGTTGCACTTATTCAGTTTTTCATATGAGGTCTTCAATTCCAAGATTGAGGGTGGCAATAATTTCCACCATGTATAATTATTTTCTTAAAATGAAACAAAGGTAAATGATGTCTCTGAAATGTGTTAATTGTTAACATCAGTCAATGAAAAGAGGACGTTTATTTTACTTTTAAAGACACATTGAACATGATAAGAAGCTGATTAGTGAAGCTAGATAGGATGATAACTTGATAACCGACACTGAAAGCCTCTTTATGTTCCTTTACTGCTCATGATTGTGATCTTCTTGGCTACAAATGAGGATGTGTACTCCCTGGCTGATAAAGTAAAAGATTCAAAGCAGTGTAGTAAATGAAGGATAAGATGAGTGAGGTAAGAGAGCTTTTTAGATTATTAGTTTCCAGTTGTTATCAACGTCGACTGCAAGGTTTTAGCTTTAATAGCTTTGATTCCGGCCGCCGATGATAAAAGAGCCGTGAGTGAAATTGAATTCGGTGAACATCAACATATCTACATGTGCATTTAATCTAAGTGCAAAGCACATGAAACGGATGGGATGGGAATTACTTACTTGACTGAAAGAAAGACGGCTAATTACTGGAAAAGACATAAGGGCCCTTTGAATCTGAATAATCCTTTTCTTTATACTTAAGGAGTGGTTCTTACGGTCTGTTGTTGCATATCTTTTTGTTTTATCATTGCTTGATTATACGCTTACTTGCTTTTTTTCATGGGCCCCAAATAATATGCGTTTAACTTGAGCAAAGTTACTGTTTTATAGCAACTGCAGATTTTAAAAGCTCTTTTGAACAGTTTTACGTCTATGCATATGGTTTCTAAGGAAGGTAGAACATCAAAGGGTCAATTGTGTGTTTTCTGTTTTGCTATTATTTGGCAATGTATGCGAAGGATGTAAGACGTAGAAATCTAAGTAACATGGAGTTAGCTACTGTGAAACGCCATTCTTTATTCAAGGGAATACATTTCGAAAAATAAAAGCTGTACAAATTATTACTGGAGTTTCATACTTTATTTTTATCAAATGCTACTTTTCATAATTCAGTTAAATTTTGTAGGGAGATTTTAATAGCAACGTAATTTTCGATTGACTACTAAATCAAAATAAGTATCCACAAATATGTAAGTGTCGATTGGTCTTTTTATTCTTCACAAGAACAAACATTAATTGGAAATAACTCCGAGTAAAAAGTACTTCGCTTATGACAATGCAATCGATGTCGGTATCCTTTTGTCCTTAAATAAGAAGATAAGCAATATCTGGATTAAGCTGACGATGCAATAGTCAAGTCAGTCCTTTAACTGTTGATGCAAATGCAGACAGTTTTTAAAGTAAAAGTAAAGTAGCAAAGCAATCAGTCCGCCTCTCTTGTAAATAAGATAAAAGTGTTTGTCTTTGGTTTTATAAGGGGTAGTCTAATGATAAATACCTGTCACATACATATGTAAAAAACAGTGAAGCTTACAATTAGTTCCATCGGACCTACTATCCTACCTTCTAACTGACTTTTAAAGTGATATAATAACAAGTCTCGCCCAAGTCTCGTTTCAACAGTGACACTCAGATGGATGGATGAATTGCCATAGCCTGATGAGATGAGTAGAGTAATTTAATACGGTGGTGGTAATTTATTCAACCGTAAGAACTAAGAAGAGAAACTGGATTTAAGCATCCTGAAGATGATGAGACATTTAGGCAGTTCATTGGGCAAAAACTTAAGGAATTCTGCTTGATTACTTTCGTACAAAAGAGAGCTACGTTGAGAGAGAGTAAATGGGGCGTTGTTTTTTTTGCGCGTGGAGAGCTGAGATGGTAATAAAGGGTCAAAAAGAATACATTACCTTTACTTACACCTTATGAGCTTGAGATAGGCAGTTGTAAATTTCAAAACGATTAATTCTAAGCTTAATTTAAGTCCAAGCTCTAATCGACTAAGAACTTTTTTTATATAAACCTTGGTACAGTTGGAGATGGTTTTGAGGAATTATTTATTAAATTATAATAGCTGAAAAAGGTGAGGTATAAGCTGTAATGAGTATTCTCTTAAATGCACTAAATCCAGCAAGCTGGGTGGAGCCAGAGAAACCTAAAATTGCCCCTAAAGTCCCCTAAAAACCTGGATGACACTTTCATCCAGCCAATAACAAAGTTTTTTAAAAAGGACAATAGATCCTTGAAGAAAGTGTTTCAGGAAGAAGAGGCACACAAAAGAGGGAAAGGTAAAGTGCACAACAAAAAGGCGGTCTCTCTTCCATAGAAGTATCTACCTTTATTGTGGATGAGAATGGGCTTATCGAACAAATGCTCCCTGGTTTTTCCTGTCGTCCTTTTAAAAGCAAAGAGAGCAGAGCAAAGAGACTATATTATCCCTCTGGTTGGTTGCAATAGGACGAGGATAGTATGATCATGTGTGTATGGAGAAAGGTACATCTGCCTTGGTGTATTATGCATGCACATTTTGAAGAGTTTTATGAAATTAAAAAAATCCCAAAAAGCTCCACCTCTGTCCTTCATCCTCAGATTGATAAGCGAAAGTTAAATAATAGAAGAGTTTCGGCTCCACTTGAATTTCTTTTATGGAGAAAGCCCTTCGGCTAGCAGGAATCAGAGAAATTGCCTGCATGGCACTATGTTTAGCAGGCTGTCAAAAATACCAAGGCTAATAGGAAAGAGTGCTGCATCTTTGTTCTATCGCAATCGCATACTAAACTAACAGCTCACATTTCAAAAGTCAAGTAGTTGGATTCTGCTTTTGGGATTACAAATTAGTTGGCCGAAATTGTTTGATAACCTTAAGTACCCTGCCTTGTCAATCTTTATTACCCTGTTATTCATCATGCAAATAGAGCAGAACGGGCAGAAATAAGGTCCTGACTATATTGAAGACTGCAACTAGGCATAAACATTAACATATTACAACGTTTATGGACAAGAATTAAATAAGTTGAAAGAAGCACATGCAAAAGACTAGAACGGAAAGGATTATTATAGCAACATATTATATTGTAGTGGCGAATGTTCTATCTACCTGAATAAGCTGTCTTATCATCCAATTGGCTGAATTCAGTATGGCAACATTAAATAAGCAGTACGATCACAGTAAACAGTTACAGTATTAAGTGCCACTGACATCAAATTTTTATGCGGTCGGCGATATTTTGTTTCCCGTAGATCTAGTTAATTTGCTAAGTGTTATTTCTCTAACCATTTTGATACAAAGGCCTTTACTCTGTTAAACCTAGCCTGGCGACTTGATGAAATAAAATAAATGGCAAGAATGGGTTGGTTGGTTACCGTCTGTTGGTCTGGGAATCCTTCAGCTTGGATAACACACGATTTACCATTCATTACAAAAGGCAAAGGCTATATAATAATGAATACTCGTGCACGTTCGATGGCTTGGTAGTCTGTCGTCATTTGGTATTTAATTAAGGTATGTGTCTGGTATACAGTGTATCTATCTAGCTTCCATTCGGCTGGTATCCCATTAACATTGATGGCAAATAAAGGGAAGTGTGTTGAGACAAGTTGTTTTATCAAAGTTGAAATCCTGGAGGAGACCTTTTTATTGTAGCCGACATCAAAAATGAGACAGAGATTAATAGTCATTTGAAGGAGGAGTGGGCAGGATGGCCAGAGTGGGTAAACTAGACAGAAGGCAGGTAGGGTTAATTACACTTTGGTTCTTGTTATTTCTATTGCTAACCTCCTCTTAATGGCATTCCCATGAAGATCCCGAGTGATAGGGTGTTTGCTTTGCTTCTTTTATCTTGAAATTTACATTGTTAGTACTTAGATCTTGTAAGTTTCACATGACTACGCGTGGCTTTCCTTTAATCATGTATATATCATGGAATAATTTCAATGGGAATGTGCAGAGCAATTTAAGCAATTCTTAGATAAGGCAAGAAGTAAAACCATATTATTTACTAAGATACCATTTGGTCGTTTTTAATAATTATATATATCAACAGAGGGTATTGAACGGTAAAAATGTTGAAAATAAATTCAGGTGTATCCTTTCCTCTACGATTACTCGTTGTTGAAACTTTTATTTTATTTTAAATCAGAAGCGGTAGCTATAATTGCTTCATATTAACCAATAAACCGTAATTTATTTGTGCAGAGATAGAACATGGCTGTCGAAAACTGGTGTTCTCCATTTGAAAATTAAAAAAAAACTTGAACCGTTCCATAAATAACCAAAAACTTTCACTGCATTTCTGCATTTGTTCCTTCTCACCCTTTCATAAATTATCAGAACGCGTGAAACAAAGTAAAAACCAAAGAAACAAACCCTCTGCATTTAATTCAACAGGGCTTCTCAATTAACTGCCTCTTTCACTGAAAAATAATCTTCTTCAGGAGTAGAAATGTCCAACCATGTTTATGGCCTTCGAACTTGAACATAGACTTGCATATTATATTCCCATAACATCATTCAATTCAATGCTAGATGAATTTTTAATAATCCAATCATCCTCATTTGTAAGTACTTAAATTCTTCTTCAAATCTTTAATGTTCTTCTTCACCTGCTAAAATATTCTGGGCCTGTATCTTCTTCACTACAAACAAATTCATGCTAATGTTAATGGGAATTTTCACAAGCGGCTGGAGAGAAAGCGAGTAAAATAGCAATAATAATTCGTATGACTGCCCATAGCAGGAAGCTATAGAATAGAATTGTTGGACTCCCGTCCAACAAATAACGTAGTTTCTAAAAGTAAGTGGATGGAGCTATAGGAAATCCTATAACATTAACTACAGTAATAAATCTAAAGAAAGGAAAGTGCTGCTGATATATTTTATTACTATCAACTAGACACAGAGTAAGATAAAAGTTTACTCTTTATCGTAAATAAGATGAAGGGTGAAAGGGTTGGGGTACATGTATGAATGATGATGGTGGTGGGGTGAATTAAAAGATTTGCATGGAGACAGAAAGTAATGGATAATTTGATGAGACCACCTTGGATAGTGTGGACGACGGGGTGTCTCATTGCATGACCTCCATGCTGTGCGATCCCTCAGACCCTTACTTGCCGCTCCGACCCTTTGAGCTTCAACTACCGCTTTCTTAACTATTTTTTTCATCACGGACCACGAGGACCAGGACGAGCTCTCGAGAAGATGAATATCTGCAGCCGATCCAATTCTTATTCATTACTCTTTTGTCATATGAGTTATGATGATGATACTCCCTTCTAGGGATAAGACACACTACCTTACCTACCTTTCCTGTAGCGATTGGATGCTCAAGGAACAAGATTCATCCTTCTTATTTTTCTTTTCATATTAAAACATTGAATGTTGTGCAACCACGAACAACATTATATATGCTTCTTGTTATAGGTTGGTATTCCGATAATCGTTTCATTTTTATCATCCAACTCAAGAGGTAGTAACCCTTCACTTGTTGTGACCACAGATTATATACTCAGCTAATATAATTCATTGGGTATTAGTCGAATGGTTTGTTGGGAATGGGGATGCTTTGGAAATATTTTCTTGCAGTAGTCAATAGTTTTGTCGTCGTACATTCCTGTATCTGTACATTGCTAGTGGTTAAGGTAAGGTGTGTGATTAGGTTTAGTATTGCTTATCCATTGCATGACTGTATTGTTGAGTCGCATTTTTATTGAAAAAAGTTAATTGATGATGTAGTAGTAGATATTTGGTATACAAACTAACAGCTACATTCCTAAGAAGCCTGCGAAGCTTATGAATATTACTTGCATGATTAAACAGAATAGAGGAGGTTTCTAGCGATTTTACTTCCTAAGTGAAGAAAAAGGGAAACGCATTAGAATTTTTCCATGGCGAAAGAGGAAAAGTATTTCTGCTCAGGCTACCTTCCGACTGAACATTCATCTTGGGTGCGAATGTATTTAATGGCTCTTGCTAATTCTTTCAAGAGGTGTTAAATGAGCCGGCTGAGTGACAAATATCTCTGGTTGGTTTGAATATTCATAGGTCTTGGTCGTAAAATGGGAGTTTTTATTTTAGAGAAGTTTCTATGAGTTGTAGTTTCTAGTTTTAGAAGAGTTCTTGATATGTAAGGCGAAGAAGAAGGACGCGATAAAGCATGAACTTGATGTAGTACAGGCATGGTTGCCCATTCTTTTTATGATGATAGATCTAACTAGATTGCTAGAGTGAAAAAAGGCTCTTAATCCTTTTTAGTTTCACTCTTGGCTTCAACAATTTCAATCTACGCGATGATGAATGATATAATCCTTCCTCTTTTCTTAAATTGATACCAAAATATTTTTAGCATGGGGCGGTAGGAAGCGAAAGACGGTTCATGTTTCGGTATTTTAGCAAGTATCGGATCATCTACCATTGAATAATTAGTAATTATAACCTTTTAGACCAGTCAGTTAAAAATTGTTTTCATAAGCATAGAAAACCATATCATAATATAGAAACTCAAAAATCTTTAAAACTGTCTAGAGAGAAAGGTTTTGTAAGTTTAATATGCAAATTTAAATCCCCCATGTTATCCTTAATAATTTAATTCATATTTTCTAGTTATAGATGGAAGATGTCCATTCCGTCGTCAGGTGAGCGTCAGAAACGTTAGCACCAGGTAGACTAAGAAAATAATGTGAATCTCAGAACTTATGTTATCCCCCTCGACGGGAGGCTCTCGTCAGGCACATAATTTACTCAGCATTTGCTCAAACCTCGAGTAGCAAAGTTCGTTCACTTTTGTCTTTAGATGTCAATCTTGCGACAGCAATTTTATTTATATTGAAACCAAGAAACCAGTCCTTTTATACGTTTTACATCCAGTTTCATTCAACTTGAGGCTGGTGGAGGTTCAGATGGTACCTTACTCTAAGCTTGATAAGCAGGGTCCAAATATTTGAACAATTCTGTTCAGATTACAATCTTCAGATTCTTCATGATACTAATGGTAATGGTAGAATGATAGATTAAAGTTAATAGTCGGTAAATACGGGGCAGAGATGGGAAAAAATATATATTCATCATAACAAACCCGTTGTTCTCAGCTATATGGTTTTGTCCACGGCACATTATCTGATGAATGAGGACAATAAACTATTATTTTTTGTAGTAAATAAATATAAAGAATAATCCTCCTTTCATCATCATTATCTGACGTATTTTAGGCAGTAAAATTTTAGAAGCAGGCCAGCGGAATTTATTTTTTGAAAACATTTTCAGTATAGTACACTAATTTAAAAACCTAGGCATAATATCTACGAATGATGAGGAATTTTAATACTTCTGATAAATACGCATTCAACACTTTATTACAAAGGATAGTGAAAAAGTGGATTTTTTGAATTAGTATTACCATAAAACAATTGATGCAGCTTTTGGGGTATAAAACACCATGGAAGTTGGACTAAGAATTACTATGGAGCAGTGAACAAGTAAGTAAAGCTATACGAAGGAAAGTATTTATTCACTTGGAGAAGTTTTATTGTTCCGGTAATTGACGGCTAACAAGAAGCCTGTCAAAGATGAAATGATACTTTTTCACGAACTGGAAGAACTAATTACTTGAAGTTAATGAATATGAGAAAAATGCTCTACGTTAATCTGTATCAAACTCTCCCTTTAACAATATCCTGTATTGTCCAGATTTCTTCTGTAGTATTTGTTATTCGTAAGGAAGGAATTATGCAGACTGTGTGCAGCATATAAAAAAGGATATCCTTCCTCCGCTGAACTAGATAGGAAGGGGGTGGAAAGAATAAGATCTAGTCTAGAAGAGCTGCATTGTGTTTCTTACACGAACTCGTGAGATTTGTAATTCAGTACTTGGTTCAGTTTTCATTTTGCTGACACTTGGTCGATAAAACTGAACTACAGAAGTTCAACTTTTAACAATCTCAACTGCAATGAAAATGAAAATAATGAATTCAGTTTAGAATACTTACAAAGTTTGAAAGTAAATTCACAAAGAGTGCAACGATCAAACGGTTTCTTCTATGCATTTTAAGATAATGAGAACGAAAGACTGACTGGATTATGATTTATGCAAGAGAAGGAACTCTCTATGCAGATGTAAATGTATACAGCAGATCTTAGTCCTCTTCTCCATTCATCACACTTTATTCGTGTAGTCGTCTACTACTTGAATCTACTACGTCTATTTCTTGAAGAAATGCAGGTTAACATTTCTCACATCATTTTAAAAAAGTAAGCTCTAAATCTTTCAACCTTAATGGATTTTAGAATCAGTAATATATAAGATTCGACGGTTCTTTATTAACCCGTTGTCTTGTTTCCATTTCTGTATCAAAGCGTTTCAGAATTCTATACGGGACGGGGTAGATTTTGTTTAAATGAAAGAAATTCTCTCCATCTCCTAAATTTTGGTTTATTCTAATAGCAAAGCTAAATAGGACGGCATTTTTGGAATGGTTTGGGAATAGAGTAACACATTGACTTTAATGTCACAAATAAGGTAGTTATAGTTCTTCATTGAAAATTCAACGACGGATGTAAACAATATATTACAATTAGCATGCTGTAGGAAGATGATAGAAAAGTTGAATTTTCAGTTATTTTTTCTATAGTTAAGAGTTTCATCAAGTAACCTAAAACAGAATGGTGGGTATTAAATCCATCTTTCTGTGTAATAAACCTAAAGTGCTTTATCATGATGGGGGATTTATTTAGTTTGGTATCCCCTGAAGCCCCAATTGTCCACATTACCATTACAAGCCAAGTGTACAGTAACCGGGTAAGAGCTGATTCTCTTGAAGCCATGACTAAATTTAGACAAGATAAATGGTTTCGTAATTGCCTTTATGCATATTTGAATTACAACGTGTTAGTTTGGCAGCTTGTGTGTGGTTCCCACTTGACTTGTTATTAGATGTTTCCCGTCCAGCCTCCTTAAAAGGGATAACTCAACAATATTAAATGGGGAGAGAGCTTCCTATTGCATCCAAAATCGTGGAGATTTATTCATTAAATTAAAATCCAAACCTGCTTGCTAGTTAGCCAGCCGGCAACCACCTTAAAACTACTAACTACCAACTGCTATTAGTTGTAAAACAACTTTTCGAACTGGTTGCCTAAATTGTGTAGAAAAATTGCATTTTATATATCCCATGCATGACTAACTAACTCCCATGGTAGGTTATTATAAAAAAATAATGAACTCCAACTAGGTTTTTTTTGTTTAGTGAGGAAAATAATCTAAAATACCTAGTTGATACGTTTCCATAATTATAAACTTTTTCATCTTATACCAGTAGCGTTTGAATCGTGAAGAAAGCGTTTGTAGTTTTTACGCAGAGGGTTGCTGTAACTGTAACAGTATGGTAGGTTACGTACATTTTACATGTAATCTGGGTGTACGTATAGGTATATCTGATAGAGAAGATCCTCCAAGGAGACGGACATCCCAAAATTGGTTCATGAAGCTGTACTTTCTTTTTAAAAAACGGGCTGTGACTCATTTGCCTCTACACAGAACATTTGACAGTGTATCTTATTGCAAATGAATATAATATAATGATAATATTATCATTGCATATCTGCCAGAGGTGGCCGAAGAGGTTGAAGAGGATTCCATTTAGTTATGGGATATTTTATGGAACCCAAATTGCGAAATCCATTACAAAGGTTTGCGTTACTATATCACCAAGAGACAGGACAATAGGAGTCGCATGCAGGAGTCCTATCAGTGTATCTCTATAAATGGCTGTGATGCTCGGTATACGAAACTGTTTCTTTTTCTTTACCGTGTGCATTATTTTGCCTCTTATTTTTACCCGTTGATATTACATTATTAATAATAATACACAAACACACCCACGACTACTTTATGCCTAACCCCTAGAGGTCTTGTGTTATTACCGAGACCCTTGCTGATTCTGGGAGATCCATCGAGGTATGGAACAGTTTCATATGGATGTAAAAAGAGTTCTTCGTCCGCCGGTCATGACCTGGCTGATCTTAATCCTAATACTCCTACTACTTCCTTTGCTTACTTTCTACGTATTTCTACGATTGAGATTGCTATTACTAAAGCAACTACAGCTAGGATAACTCTAAAAGTATGATCGATATGTTGCACAGGAGTAAACGTAAACTTCTAAGGCTGAGGATCTTCTTGGATGGCCAACTTGAAAATCTCATTTTGTCTCAGCTGGACGTCCCGTGCAGAAGGTGAATGTCTAATATATCTTATCTCCCATGCAATCTCTTTCTTGTCTAATATACTGCTATTTTTCTAAGAACCTAAATCCAGAGGAACTTCTGGGTTGGGTGGATTTTGGAAATAAAAAGAGGATGGGGTGGGAGACAGAAACTGAGTGAATGAAAAACAGATTTTTCACACAATTTCTAGCATCAATTTATTATGTTATTACCTGGTTATTGCTTCATGGAGATAAAGAGCTGCCGCTAACACACCAAAGCGAAGGCATCGTCAGCCATACTGTTTACAAAGTATGTTGGAACTAGCCTGGAATTGGAGCTTTATAACATACCATCTAACTGTTCTAGACTGCAATTTATTCAAAGTTGGATCGACTCTTTTCAACATTAGACATGCCCAAGCTGTAGTTATGTTTTTCATGCTGTCAGATTTCATGAAAAGGGAATTGAATTTGGTGAATGGGAATTGAGGAATAGTGTGCGACTTTCCTTGAAAAAAGTGTTTGAACAAGTAGATTTCAATCGTTTTAGTACAACCTGGAAATTTTTATTACAAATATTTGGAAAGTGTTGAAGGAAAGTCGTAATATTTTGATTGGATGAATTTCAAGAAGATATTTTAAGTGAATAGCATTTAGTTCATAACGATCACTGCGCTAATTGCATTATTTGAAATTAGTGATTCGTACTTCTTTAATTACTATTCGTTTTCGGAAATGGAAACTCAGCTTTATACTTTTGGAGCTTGATGCCATTCAGGTAGGCAGTGTAGGTGTTGTTGCTAGGTTCTAGATTTCCCTGTCGTTTCCTAATTGTTGAGATGTGAACATCATTCCTATGGTTGATACTTTTCCCATTCAACTGCAAGATTTATGGGAGGCGGCATTCGCCTTCTGGTAAGTTATGATGAATACTAGGAACTTAATTATGAAGCAAATGCCCTTCACATCCGTCAACTTTGCTAGTGGTTAAGGTAACTTTTCCCACTAAAAACGGTCCTAGCGGCAACTTTCCCGACCCAAGCTTTACGACGTACACCTTTATTTTCTTACCGTTACGTTACGTTTTCAATGCAACTTTCCCTACCAAAAAAAACTAAACTACATAGCATCTTTCTCAGCACCGCTTAGAGTGTCAGGATTATATTTGTGCTTGAATAAACCTACAGAAACACAGTTCTAATCGGAGTAACTGCAAAACGGCTACAGCTGAACAATGAGCTGAGAAGAGTGAATATCTTTTCAAATTCAAATAGTCACTCAGTATGTAAATGGTTATGGGTTGAGCGTTTGAGAAATGGAGGAGGAAATCATTGAAATTCTGAGGATTTATAAGACAAGTCAAAGAGTAGTGGTGGGTCTTTAATCATTCCCCGTCCACTTCTTCATCCCTTTCCTTCCTGCAAACAAACCCATCAAACTGCTTCTTCAGAAAGATTATGAGGGGATTTTAGGCTGGTTTCTAGAAAGTAGAAGAACAGCATAGTCAGCCGTCACTCTGAATATTATATATAGAGTAGTAGTAGCATAAAATCATTAATATTAATAGTCCACAGGAGTTCGCCTTAATGATCATCGTGTCTACGTCTCTCTTTTCCTCTAGATATATGGTTTTTAAATCAAGCCGTTGTCAAATCTATAAGTGTAATATGCATGGAACATTTTCAAAATGCAGGAGGAAATGTTTTAAAAGGGAAGAGAATATGGAAGAAATGGATAGAGAATTTTGCCTTTTTATAAGAAATAAATAATTCAGTAAACGTTTTTAGTTTAAAGAAATGAACGAATTTAATTTTTTTTTATTGAGAAATGTTTGAACGAGGAAAAGTTTGCATTTGTTACAAACAAATAAAGTATCCAATAATGTGTGGTAGATGAATAACTGGTGATCCATCCTCATTCATATAAACTCCATCTTGACCTTCCTGTTTTTGAAAGGAAATCAAGGAGACACGTAAGCAATATAAAACTGCATGTGGCACATTGAAGGTTGGCCCCCCGTAAGTGTTATTCCGATTTGATTTCAAATCTCACTCATTCTTTCATTCTACATCTTCACGACTGACGATGATGGGAGACGCTTTCTTACAATATCTTGTGGAAAATTAAAAAATATAGTAAGTATACTAGGCAGATAAGCCCATTATATGTAATATGGGTAGTTCTGCTTGTAGATATTGGTGTGGCCTTAAAGAAGGCCCTGCTGTAGCGACGCAGAATATTTAACTGAATTCTTGCGTGACACATTTGTTTTATTCCCTAAGGAGCTCAGTGAAAAACATCCGTGTAAAGGGCCCTGTAATTTGCCTAACCGTGAGTTTATCGAAGGTGCACAAAAATTCACGTTGGCAGTAAATTATGGTATTAGAAGTTGAATAAATTATTCTATGAAATGTCTCTAGGCTTATTGAAGGTATGTAATGCATTGGATGGGAATATATACAAGCAGACATTACATTGCAGCTGGCGATTGGCTATTGGTTTGGCAGTTTACAAGTGCATCTATCCAGGAGTGGAATAGTATAAAATAAGATTGGATTGGAAGTGCCTGAATTAAACTTTACCATTACCACAGATACGTTTACACGCTAGTGTTTAAAACCGCTCAAGAGGACAAATCGTGTCCCAAATTAAAAAATACGAATTGAAAATTGACCAATTTGAAAGAGTAAAAAGCAATTATTTTTTTCAGTTACAACTGAAGAAGGGGTTTCTTGATTAAATGGCAAAGATTTTATGCAGCTAAATCATCTTACCATAGTATCTTCGTAAAAGTAATTTTTTTAAAATGACGATTGTGTTTTGGGATCGTTGTTGCTTTGTTCTAAGTCATGAAAGGTTGTTGATCGTTCTAATTACCATGATAATTCCAGTGGCAATTCTAGTTAAATTTAATAACACAAACACAAGTACATACAACAGCCATGTAGCTGACTTGCAATGAAATTAAGATGGGTATAACAAGATGAAGCACGCAACTTTCAATCAATATGTTTTCTCTACAAAACAAAGGTTTAATTTCTCATGGAGGTCTACCAAATTAGGTGGATAATTATGATCTTGATGGCTCTAAATCTGGTAGCCTATTTAGGATTCTAACTGGTAAAGCATATTACTAAACGTGTAAATTACCACTGACACTATTTATTCTACGTATGATCCTACGTAGTAGGAGTAATACAACGAAATTAAACTCAAAACCTGTTATGTAATTAAAGTTTTCACTTTAGTAAACCCTCATTTTGTTGGCTAATAAGTGATTATGCATACCGTGAGATTTTCTTTTGATATCGTGTAATTAAGTGCCCGCCCATTGCTTATCAATCAAACACTGTACTATTAAATTTATAATATAAAGTAGGATAATAAACTTAATATGAAACCAGATAGAAGAGAACGGTTAGGAAAGATTTTAAGACTCGGTAGATTTTTTTGTTAGGGATCTTTTGCAGTTGGAGTCCATTCGTGGATCATTTTGTCGTTGGTCATCCGGCCGAGCATGGAATCCTACTGTTAACCCCTTTTGTTGACCATTCTGTCGTTGGCATCCCTTCCCTTCGTTTCCCACAATATATATGAAAGTTTTTATTACAGTTAGAGCAAAAGAATACCGAGCAAGAGGAATATCGTAGACTTTAACTTTTACTGAATTAATATATGCACGTTTTAAAGCATTTACAGAATCTAGTTGATGGCTTTGAGTTTTGACTAATTTATGCTGAAAGGTTTGCCTCGCTAAATATTTCATAACAGCTTTTCCTTTTGAAGTCATGCATTTATTAAAGAAAGAAGCTGTTCCCTTGAGTATCATCATCATCAAGCTTGCTATCGTTGCATTACTACTGCAGTATGACCTTTGATTATCTGACATCATCCTTTAAGAGGTATGTGCTCACAGGACGTGTCTAAAATTAAATTCTCGAACTTGAATCCATTTGATTTGAATAGCATAATATATAATTGGTTTTGCACTATTGTAGTTAGTCGCTTCAATTCCAATCTCAGCCAAAATCCTTCATTACTAAGTATTTCCATCAATTAACGGAAAGGTTCTTACCACAAAGCACTCACCTATAGAGAGAAGTTTTAACGCACTTCTTTTCTCAAAGCGATAGCATCTTAATTGCTAACTCCCAGCTGGACAATACGCTGAAGATTAGTAAAAATTGATAGTTGTAGTTAACTCACTGCTTTTACTGCAGCTTCAGTAACTGTGTTTATCTGTAACAAAGCAGATGATGAAGAATGACATTCCTCCATTACGCAGCAAAAGCATCATTCTGTCCGACGATAATTTGAGATCAAAGCTGATTGAAAAACTGTAATTATCCTAGCTGAAGGTGAGGGATTGTGATTGATAGGATCTCCAGTTTAACACCAATCAAATCAAAGCACCCAACGTATACTTTGCATGCGGAAGAAGTGTTGATTTTTAATGACTAAAACGCCAAGGAATTTTCAACCTTTGAGGAATTTCTGAATATTTCTCCGGAATAATATGTAAATTTGACCTAAATGCTATATCAGTATCACATCAATCAGGGTAAAAATCAACCACATTTATATTTCAAGCATACCAAGTACTTCTAAAGGTAATGAATGCATATCAAGTAAATACTATACTTCAAAAATGCCCTGTTGCATAGAAAAGCATGTAATTGTTGATTAAACTAGCACCACCGATCCTTTTTTCGTTAGAACAAGTTAACAAGAGTAGAAGATGGCTTGAGATAAACACCATACCAGGTTGATTGGCCAAGATTGCATGAGTTCTTTAAAAAAAAGTTGACTCGACAGGGAGACAAGCAGGCAGGGCAGATTTAATGGGGAATTAAATGCATCCATATTTTGTTATCTTGGTGGTGGATCTGAAATCGGATACAACAACAGAACAAGTCAGATTTAAAGTGATTCATGCTGTAGTTTTACCGATCTAGCCGTAGTAGTATCCATACGCATAGACTTGAATCACATTAAACGATTAACTGAGTATTTTGTTGCAAGTTTTTCTGAAATAAAATCTATTGCTAGATTTTAATAAGGAAGTTGATTATGCGTACGACTAGGCATTCTTCAAAAAGCTGAAACTTGTAGATTTAATTTCATTCTAAATGAATGGCCAGATCGTTTTTGTACATTTTTTTTTTACTTTTTCGTCATTATTTCTGGCTTGTCAATCGTGAGTATCCTTTTTCAGTCTGTTTACAAATAGTACCAGGTAGTAGCATTTGGTTTAAATATTCAGTAGAAGCACAAGTTTGGCTTGGTATGACGAAATTGTGACTACAAAGTCAGTATAAGTGTTCACAATATGAAGGCAGACTAGTTGGTTGCGTAGAAGTAGAATTCTGTGAAATAATCGCATTAAAATGATAAATGAAAACGTTCCAGTGTTAACAGACCACATTGAGCGAGAAGAAGATGGCATTTCATCCACAGTCTTTCTTTCCTATTGTCAGCTAATCTCCGTCCATTGTGGAGTCTATTCATCAAACGTATTAATTTTAATGTCATCATCAGCCTATGATTTCCATAAGAATGGATAGCAGCGGCTTGGGACTAACTGAGGACCCTTTGGGTATAGGTTAGTTGCGGAAAGTAAGAGTGTCCTTCTCCTAAATTACGCCAATGCCTATTTACTTTCTACTTCTATCGGCCTAGTTTTCATAGTGACTTCTTATAATTCTTATTCTTATTCCGAGTCAAAAGAAGTCTTGGTTGCAACTTTCACTTCCTAAAGGTTACATTTTGAAAGATTGAATCACAGCTAGATTAGTGTGGACAAGGACAAAAAGAGACGGAGAAAGTCATAATTATCATAATTTTCGGGTCCAATCTTGGAACAATGGATTCTTTAGATGCTTTATGCTTGACTGTGTTAGAAACAGTACTTGTATGGACATTTGCTTAACTATCGTCGTAAAATAAATTGTGTTCATGACAAACAACGGACATTACCGTTCGTAATTTTAGTTCATCGAAATCGAATAGTACTCGTATTTAATTCTGTGTTCAGTTATGATAGAATGTGATATTAAGAAAGTCGTTTTCACTCTTTTAAATGTCCTTAACATTGATACTGATTTAAGTATATACTAACTAAAATAATTAGTTGAATGCAAGGTTTTGAACATTTTGTATTTTTTCCGTTGTCATAAATGTTTCAACGAACGGTTGAATGAATGAAGTGTAAGTTTAAAAGAGATGAATGTCCTTTAACTTGAAGACATTATTTTTCTTAAGCAAAAATGTACTAAATCAAAGATTTCTCCATTTACTTTCAAGTTAATTCCGCGTACCTTGCCCATTTTAGCAGCATCTCTTCCCATAAATTCTAGCATCCTGTTATTCTGTCATAGAATTCTTCATTCTCTTCGTAAGCTGTATTAGCATTAGTTTTCAGAGGAAGAACGGATATCCTTCATGCTTCCATCCTACTCAGTCAGTACAGAAATATTAAACTCTAAAGTAAAAATATCTCTCCTATAATCAAAGGAGCTCACAACTACAAGCAATCACTTATATTGGTAAGCTTCAACTGTAAGAATAAAAACGTAGAGGTTGACTTATGCTTCTATGAACCAAACCCCAAGAATTTACGCCGAATTAAGGAAAGGGAGATAAAAAGGGCAAATCGTATTGAAACTCATCAAAGCCTAACTTGTAGAACAGGATGGAGGAAGAAATTGAAAAAAGGAAGTTGCTCTTTTGGAACTAAAGTGTTACGATTGAACACTCTTCTTCTCAACCAACGTCAACTAAAACTACCTCCGTTATAATAATATAGTGGCTTTTACTTCTCCCTTCGATGAACTTAACTTTAACTACGGACCAACCTTTACTTTAGCCAGGTTGAACATACAAACTGCGTCAGTCGGTATAATAATGAAGCTCAACCAACGTTAACTCGGTGGGTTTTTTTTACCAACCTCCAGCCAATTGCTTACGGGTGGTTTTACACAATTCCTTCCAAATTATATACCTCAAGAATGCTTTGACGTGGTGAAACCATCCGCAACAGATAGATAGGCGTATATCATCAAACCCGTCTACTTCACTTTAACTTCTACAGTACCTAACCTTTATTATACCCTGTCGTACTAGACTAGAGAGAGATACTTTGAAGTCGTTTCTGGAGGAGGAGGTTGGATTTTTTTTATTCAATTTATCCTTCTAAGTAAACCATCCGTGGAGCGAGAACAAAATGGCCCATCACTCATTCATTCATCCGTCGATTAGCCGAATAAAACTGGAAACACACACTAGCACAAATAAAATGGGAAAAGTCTTTGTGTCATGGTAATTGAACTCAGGCGAGGATGTGAATGCCTCTGATGCATATATATGTTTAGGAACATAAATAATGTCCCCTGTAGTTATCCTACGCTTGTTTAATTAGTGATATTGCTTAGAAGTCAACGAAATTTACGAAGCTTTTTTGTAACTATAGTTTGTGCTATTGCTGGTTGCAATCAAGGGCTCCTCTCTCTCTCTCTCTGGCTAATTAAGTAGCTCAGTTAATTAACAATGTATTACCGAATCATTTCCCCTCTCGGGTAATAATAATAATCATGATGATGATGATGACGGTAAGTACCCTTGGTTGAGCAGCAAAGCAAGTAGCTTAACTGTAATCTTCATGTGTCTTCCCTGCTGCTGATGCGTCTGTTATATAAAAACTAATGATTCAAACACATGGAAGGCATATTGAAACAGTGATGCATGCAACCAAATGTTTTTTTCTGAGGCTATTAAGCCGTACCTTTCAGTTCTGAGAATGGGTGAGGATAAGATGAACCGATTAGGATTTAGTTGCACTACTAAGCATGTCATCGTAACAGGAATCTGCTTGCTAAAATAAGACCAAGGACTCCAATAACGATAGAAAGGATTTCATGCAAAAACTATGTTATCTTGAAAATTTAGAAAATTTGTTCATGTTAAGGAGGATTGGAGTAAAATATTACCCTGAAAGAGGTACAAACAAACTTTAGCTGTTCCCGAAACTCAGGGTTTTTTGTGTTTTCTGGGTAAATGATTTTCCACGAATGGATTGAAAAACGGAACGGAAGGACTAATGTCAGGTATTGTAGGTGCTTTTATAACGCTTACACAAAGAATACAAGTAGGCCCTTTTTACAATAGATGTTGATAATGATAAAAGTCCACCAGAAAAGCATACGTATTTACATTTAGGCTAAAGGGGTATGGCTAACGCTAAATTGTTTTTAAGACAGACACTGAAAGTTAAAAAGCTCAGGATGTACTTTGCGTTTGAGAAGTTTGATGTAATTTCATAGTTAAAACTACCGGAGACACGCATATTCAATCATCTTTAGAACTCGCATGCATCCAATAAAGAAAACTTATCTTCTTACCTAATTTTATATGGCGAAATACCCACTAGTCTAACAATGACACACTTGACGAATAGCTTCTTTCTTATTGTCTTTTCCGACAATAGCTGACAAGGTTTTGGGTGGTTTATGAAGCATTATAAAAAAAATTGGCCCTATGTAAGTTCCAATTATTATGTAAGCGACTTTAAAAATTGTCATCTGTTTAATTCAGAATTTAAAGGTATCACTTGTATGAAATGCAAGCTCTATTTTTTAGGCTGTTCAACATTGCATGCGTGTTCAACAATTTGTTATAAATCCATTTGTTACTTCATTTAAAGAATATGCATGCAGTCTAGTATAAAAAAGTATCTGATGGGTATGTAATTTCAAACTAAACTCAAACACTCAGTAATGGTCCGTTAATTCGGGAATAGTTGGCAAAAAATGGTATGCCTTTTTTTCCTCAATATCTCTACATACTTATGTAAATTCAAGTTGAAGGTTTGTGCAACACGAAAGAACTAAGAAGCGGTGGTATGTAATACTCCACAACTCGTCATCGTCATTCGTCATCTTTTTACCACGTCGGTCGTCGCCTTGATTCATGATATGATAGAAGTTGCTAGCTGCGGTGAGAAATGTAAATCCGATCTTCCTCTGGTAGTCTCAAAGGTTGGTTTGACTTTGACTGGTCCAGAAGATCCGCTTTTGTGAGCTTGAGGCTTCTTAAACTGAGTTTAATTTTGACTGAAGAAAGGATGAAGGATTATAATGATTTTATGTCATCATCATCCAAATAAAAGTCGGTTAAATCCCTTTGAGTATCAAATTATCCGCCTGCATCACCCTTTAGATGATAAAACAACACCGTATATATTTACAGCAACTCTTACCACATCTTCTTTGAAGGATTTGACAGTCAGCCGTCAGTTTTATTAGTTTATATCAGGATTACCATTTCATTCCTTCTAAATCATTTTTATACTTTTTTTAGGACACATAATATGCGGGTTTCCCTGACGTATTGCATGCAATATGAATGATCAGATATGCATGCACTACTAATAAAATGCACAATAAGTTAAATGCCCGTGTATTATCAAGTGTTATGAAACCATAATGAATGATGGTGAAGTGAGTGAAATTGAAACTTGAATTGAAATTTATTAATGCTACTTGAGCACGGTTAGCAAAAGGTTTCAAGCAAGCCGCAAAGGAGTTTCTGTTTCAGGCGTTTCACTTTCAGTTGAACTTCAACTTCTGAAATAAAACTTGACTTCACCTGACTATAAATTTGAAACAAACCCATTGTGTAATTACTATAGTATCTCAACAAAAAGGGTTGACTCAGAATGGGCATTGAATTGGCTCCGGTTTTACTGAGGTTTAGCTGGACCGATCGATTTCTTTTAGTCCATGCGAATGCATGGATTACTTGTAGTTGCAGAAGTACCATCCTGTGAAGCCTTTATCGGAGTTGCGACATAATGACAATATCTGTATGGTGGGTTTGATGACACCACTTCAGATTTAAAGAAGCATTAAAACTTCTACACACATGCTACAATCGGATACGTTTTAACTTCTCTTAGTTGCACTATGCATTTTGTCTTCTTTCGAAAGAAACGATGCATTCACGAAAAAATTGTACCTTACGTTACTGTTTATTAAATAAAGTTGGGCTTATTATAGCATTTGAGAAAGCCGGAGAAAATAGTGTATGAAATCGTAAGTAAGAAAAGACAAGGAAGGAAGGATAGATAGAACGTTAAGTTTCCCAACAAGGAGCCCAACAATCCTCCTTGGGTCAGTCAGTAGACAGACAGGTTAAATAGTCTATTATTTATCATTTTTATCTACGAAATTACTCTTCCATTGAATCCAGGTTCTCGCATGACAGGATGGATCAACTAAAACCGTCGTGGATGGAAAGAAAGCGTAGTGGTGTGAAAAATCCTGTAGAACGTCAAGCTATTTGAGGCAACGCGTTCAAAACATATAACATAAGAAAGTAGTCTTTTGTAAGTTGGGATAAGTTATCGTTGCAGGCGAAGACAGACCCTTATAAAGCGTAAGCACTTATTATACTGTTATTACGAAGCACATATGTTGTCCACGTTTAAGAATGAGAAAAGGTTGTTGTAAGTTCTAGGGTTTGTTAAAAATGGAAAAAGTACAGCATAGCTGACTGGTAATAGAACTGATGAAATTCGTGGATTAGTATATTATTTAATGGTGATAATACACGCGTGCGACCGCAATTCGATTACTGGAAGCGAGGGGGTAGAAATATTTTTCATTTTAGGGATGATGTTTGATGTTAAGGTGAGTTTGGTTCTTTATCGTGTGAACTAAAAACAAATTCATCAGAAGTCCCCAAACGTTTGGCCAATTTAAAAATTTTAGATAGCTTGTTCCAGCTTTATTTTTATAAATCTAGAAAATATGAACACCGCCAGTTACGAGCTTTTAAGAAATCGTCAGAATATGAATAAAAAGCTTTAATGATCCATTTCTGAGACACTAAACCTCAAAATTGACAACTAACTTGTACTAAAATTGACAATCTTCTGTTGAATAAGTATTAAAGATTCTGTTAAAAAACATAAAATACCACGTATTAAGCAATAATTTTTTTAAAGATTACATATAATTTTATTTGCTTCTGTTGCTTCTCAGACACCAGGGATCCTTAGCTAAAAAATACTCAGACGTTTCTATGAAAATTGAATACTGCATATATAGCTGGTAAAAAGAGTCCACTCCAAACCGTGACTAACATTCACTGTGAGACTTTCCATTGCTAATGAATTTACACTTTGATAGGACAAAAAGATGAAGATTTTCCGAAACAACAATGATAATCTTTTACTGTTGCATTACCGTCAAATGCAATGCTTCGGCTATGACTCATTTTGAATAAGTCATCCCAACTTCCAGATATCGTATTTTTGAAGCTTATCTTCCACACAAAATACTGTTTAACATGCATTTCCCAGGATTTGGAAACAGTCTAATCCGTTTCAAAATATCAGCTGGCTTATGGACTCTCAGATAAAATAACCCACATAGAAAATAAAGGTGAAGGATTTTTAGCAATTTAACCTGTGTTATCCCCCCACACCCGAGATATCCCTTTCGGATCCATTGTATGTACGTCACAAAATAACTGAATAAAGCGTTTGGCTGCTCATTCCATTCCGTGACTTTGATTTCATTCATCATCCCCGCTACCATTAGTCAAGTTGTGGCTAGACGAGCCAAAGTTTATGTCAAGATTCCTAAAGAAAATTCGAACATAAGATTTCGGTGTTTTACTATTGTAAGAAATCCCCTTCCTTAAGCATTCAATTCAGCTACCCTCCGTCGCTTACATTTATTATAATGTGTTCACCGAAATTCACGTTTATCTAAACCATTATTTCCATTCCCAGCTCCCCTTGTCCTTAGCTTGACTCCTTGGAGCAACTGTAGGATAGACGTGGAAGGATTTCTGTTTTTCGTGACCTCTGACCCGCCGTCGACAACTTGGCCATTCCCTGCCCCTAATATTTCTAGGTTGGTTACTGGTCATGTGTTGAGGTTTCCACAGATTGAGAGATTATCGTGAGTGAGAGAGAAAGCCAAAAGGGAGAGGGACAGACGGTCACTGTTTTCTATGGGTCTTTTCACCGAGACGGACGGATGGTCGGATGGAATGGTGAAACGTCGTGGACGGAACACAAACCTTGTCGGATGTTATTGAAGACGCTCAGCATTTGCTTAATACTCCCATATTTCTCCCTTTGTTGTCAGTCCGCAAGACATTTTTCACCGAATTTATACCCTCTTCTTCTTCATCCTTTCTTTCTACTCTTACACTTCTCTTATATCCCTTCTTGCGACTTTCTCCATGTTGCCTCTAGTACTTCTAGTTAGTAGTATGCCCCTGTTGTAATAATGCTGTTATTTTCTCTTTCACATTATGTTTTTTGGTGCGTGTGGCTTGGCCGGGCAAAAGTTCACCGTTATATTAGACTGAAGACAACAATCATATGAAAATTCCGGGCTCTGTTGAAATAAGCTTAGTAAATGCATGCTAATCGTGTATCGTCATAGCCAGTACACTTACCCAAGCTATTTTTTGTAACATAAATATTTTGAGAACTGAAGTAACCCCATGGGGCATTGTTATTTTCAACTTGGTACAATTTATTGAAAGTTAAGCTTTATTATATGCTTAGTTCAGATAAGGACGCTGAGGGCTTGCAATCTGGGAAATAGTTTATTTGCGTGTAGCGTGTCTCATTTGCGGATAGAAATAAGTGTTTCAGAAGCAGCAATACTTATAAGAGTACTCATCTTCACGGAAAACATATTTTAGTAATTACTGCAAGCACAATACATACAAGAGCTATATTACAATAATATACTATTTATTATTTTACACGATTATGCTAAATCACTTACCCTGAGTATCAATAGCACCTAGCACAAAACATAAAGAATGAATCCATAGCAGAAAGAGGTACACTATATGAATTGTAATGAAAAAGTAGTGTCCAAATAAGGGGATGGCTTTCACCCAAAATAAAATAAATGTAACGCAAAAAAAGCCGTCCGTCCAAGTGTCTTTCCTTTTAACAGGTTCTATTATAATACAAGTTGATTTATGACCAGCAAGAGTAAATCTAACGCCATTATAATATATCGTTTTTTACACGCACCACCAACTTTCCAACATAGATGTACAAACTTACCTTAACTGCCCATTCTATAAGTGTAGCTACACAGAATGACTACAGTGAGTTTTTGAAGCCCTTTCATCCACTTTAAAGTACAGAAACATTTATTTCACTAATGTTTTCAAAAGATTGCTGGTTTAAAAAGCAAGTCAACTAGAGGCTTTAAAGCAAGCCTATTATTTTTTTGATATGAAGGAATTTAAAAATTTAGCCATCCCAAAAAATCTTTAGAAGCTGTCAGCCATGCATTGCCAACACTACTCTATTGCATTCTTCTTTTTTTTAATGTCCCACATGAAATAATGAAACAAGGACTAAAAACAAGCTTCATTCTATTAGCTAAAATGAGTAATGATATTGATCCTAGTCGGTGTCCCAACCAACCCTTTCCTACTCGAATAAATAGAACTCTTTCAATAAGACTGGAAGGAGTTAGTTTTCTTTTCTAATCAATAATCGTCGATAAACCTTTGTAAACGGACGTAGCAAAGGGATGAAATTGTTGTGTTTGAAACAAGCGCGCAAAGTGTTCGGAGTGCGCGCGGGGTGTGTTCGGAGTGCGCGCGGGGTGTGTTTGGAGTGAGTGCACGGTGTGTTCGAAGTGAGCACGCAATGTGTCCCGATTGAGCAAGTAATGTGTCCCGAGTGAGCGCGCGATGTGCCTGGAGTGGGTGCGGGATGGGTCCGGAGGAAGCGCGCGATGTGTCCGGAGGGATCACGCGATGTGCCCCGTGTCACCCGGTGGCCCCGGTACGTCTCCACTATCTCACGCCAAAACGGCTCAACTTTTTAAACTTCCGTTTTCAGATATCGGTATATGGGGTCCCGACCGATGTCAAGTTTGAATATGAACGAAATCAGTCACACCCCCAGAGGGGTTGGGGTCAAAGGTCACAATTTCGTCTATGCTCATCACAAGGACACATCGTGCGCTCACTCCAGACAGATTGTGTGCTCACTCCAGACACATCGCGCGGTCACACCGGAATTATCGCGCGCTCACTCCGGACACATCACGCGCCCGCTCCAGACACATCGCGCGGTCACTCGGGACACATTGCGTGCTCACTTCCAACACCTTGCGCGTTCACTTCCAACACACCGCGCACTCACTCCGAACACACCACGCGCTCACTCCGGACGCATTGCGTTTTCACTCCGAACACATCGCACACTTGTTTCAAACACAGCAATTTCAACCCTTTTCAACGGCTTATTATATAATTGGATTTTTAATAGGTTCCATTCTACGGGGGAAGTCCATATTCAATAGTAAAATACTTTAGATTATTGTTAATCTTTCCTTGATTGGAATTCAGAGTAAAGAGGCGGGTAGCTGGAGTGAGAATCTCCTAATAATCCTAGTAAAATGTAAATGTAAATTTAAATGTAAATTTAATTTATCGCTAAAACCTGAGCAGATAAGGCAAACCATAAGTTCAGGAATGTGTCTAGGTAGCAAAGCCAAACTCTTTTTAATCTGTACACGTTACATATTAGATACTGGGGTGGGATCGAGAGCTGGAGAATGAAAATGAAAGACAAGTTAAATTTGTGGAGTTGGTTAATTGCCTGATACAGATATGGGAAGTTGAGGTAATTCAATTTTAAACGAGTTTTACAACAAGAAGAGAATAAAAACAAGTATTGAAGTACAAACTGAAAACAGAGATAGCTGAACAACAGCCGAACAATAGAATAGTATTTAACTGAAACTAAGTTGGATATATAAGAATAGGTAAGAGAGAATAATCCAGTAGGGAGAAACAAGTAACAAACACGTAGTAACTAGCTTATCTACAAGGAACGAGGTAATGAAATCAGACAAGAGAAAAGAATCACAATCGGCACCGTCGTCTTCATCAGCGTCTTCCTTTCCTTATGTTTAACTTCAGTTGTAGCAATAAGTAGCCCTAGCAGTAGTCTTAGTAAAAAGAATTCTATCTACAGTAGTAGTTAATACAATAGTAATAGTAGTGTGGGTATCATTATCACCAGTCTTGAAGGATACAATAGGACAAGTGTCTAGCAGGAGCAAGCACTTTGCTCTGCATTCGAAGTTTACAAAGAGTACGTGTTCAGAATGATGTATTGTTGTGATGGGCTTAATATTTGTGAGAGAATGAGGAGGATGATGATGATCACTATCATCATTATAAAGTTACAAACACACAAGGCTCATTAGCATATTTAGCAGAAGAGGAAAGCAAGGAAGAAGTTGGAAACTGGGATGCAATGTAATGGCATGAGGACATAGTATTTATATAGGAAGAAACAGTTGGCAGGTGAATTGGAATCGGAGTTTGGGAACGGCGGATGGACGGAAATGAAATTGGTTTTAGTTTGGCTCTCTTATCTCATTAGTATCTACTTATTGGATTGGATTGCTTGAGGACTAGAACTAGAACGTATGTACCTGGTTGGTTGGTGGTGCCTGGATTTCGGAGATTCGAGGCTTTGGTAGACCACTTGAATGAAGAAATGTTCTGCGTGTCCGTATGCTGCTAACTCCTTAAATCATCCTTTTTCTTTCTAATGTTATGTTGGTGGTGTTGGTTGCGGAGGATTTATTGGTTTCATTCTACTTTATCTCCACCAGCCAAGTCATTCACGGTCTAGAAATTATGCAAGGATTTGCTTTCAAACATTACATCATATGCAACACCAACGGAGAACAAGACCAACACCTTTTATGCCCTTTGCCAAACCTTTTCCATTTGAATGAAAAAAAAAGATAAATACTTGTTCTCAGACTAGAACATATAGTGGAGAGATTTTAGCGTAAAAACTTTTTTAAAGATTGGATAGATATGCTACTAAATATAAGGTGGAGAGGTAGAGATAGTAACAAAGTGGTAGGTGCGTGATTTGTAAGAACTGGATGTATTTAGGTTTGCTGAGCGAAGGAAACATAGCTTGACAAGTTGATATATTGTGACCGGTTTCCATTTCAACAATTTCTTTACCGACAACGGCATGTTGAATCGGACCAATTTTTTAAAGAGTTTTTTTCACCCGTCCTACGTAAAGGTTTATGCCTTTCTTGCTCTTGTGAAGTTGGTTGTGATTGAAGAGTTACTTTAAGGGGAACGATACAAATTGCAAATACTTTTTTCTGTACCAGATTGTAGTGTGAGGTGAGGCATGCAGTGAATTTCATAGTAGGAGGCTGCTGCTTGGTTGCTTAGAAAAGTTACTTTTATAAAAATGTCGACCACTGTAAACGTACAGTGACTTTAGAAAGGTTAGCTGTTTTTCTTTTTTTAACCACAAGCCTTACTGATACACCCATCTGGTTAATTTATTTGCAAATTGCCTTTCACCAATAAACTGAATTTGGGTATTCAAGAAATTTCATGTGGGTGGGGAGAGATTTACCAAGCTCACCATTATCAAGTTGATGAAATTTGAAGTCCGGAAATTATGGACGCTTGTTTTTGCCGTCGGCGAACGCCGTTATAACTGCCGTTATTTAACAATTATTTTAAGTAACCAATTTTCCAAGCAATGCTATAGTTCCTACTCAAACTCTGAAAAGCTTTGTAGAATTAAAAAAATAACAGTGGAAGAAAGTAAAAGGAATATACAAGAAAGGTTGGAAGAAAAGTAGAAGGGGGATTATAAAAGGAATATTGGAATTAGTTCTGGATATCATCATTAGTTTACAGAGAGTACGTTAACATAAAACGGGCAAAAAGATTAATTTCTGGAAATCAATCCATCTTGGGCTGAATTAGCTGAGGATTTGCTTAAAGACGGGTAAAGTCAGTTTGGTAGGTTCTTCAGTTCGGACCGACCGGGTTGTCGATCCGTGTTCGTGTTGAAGAAGAAATAGGAAAGAGCGGATGAACGAAGGGATTAATTTCCTTCTCCTCCCCTTCGCTGTAGCCACTTCAGTCGGTCGATGTCATTTCTGAAATTAATGACTGTTTTAAGTCTGAGTTCTGTTACTAAGAACCCGTAAGACAAATCCCCCCACTCATTTCCTCCTACCTCTTTATCCTCTTCATCTTCCATTCTAAGAGTAGGAAATAGTAAAAGGCTAATTTTTCAAATCCTCAATCACTATCCGTGATCATATTCCTTTTTTGACTAATTAAATACTCCTTCTTCTAGAAATACGGATTGGCAATGATGGGTTTATGTTATGAGTGTGAAATATTGTAATCAACGAAGTCGAGAAGAAATATAGAAGTGGCTAAATATTATTTTCCTCTGTTCGGAAAAATTGAAATGGGTTGATTTTAAAGAGTATAAAATTGTGATAGGAATCGAAACAATGTTATTGCAAACTAATTTTAAGTGTGGCTGCTGTCCTGAATCTCATGAAAGAATTCAGTAGGAATTTATACCCCGAGTTCAGGATTTTATAGCAAAGACAGATTAGAGAAAATGGAGATTGGAGACGATTTGGTTAGGTAGAAGTTGATGTTACTGGGTAATAGAATTCCAAAATTAACTGTCTGACCAAAGCGCAAGTTCTTTCTTCCGGTCGAAAGAAACAGACACAGTTAAACATTCAAATAATAGAAACGTTGTTAAATAAATCTTGGATAATTTACGCTCAGTTCGAAAGAAAATATTTGAAATAAACAGGTTTGAACAAACACCTGACTCCGCTTACATTTACTTTCAAAATATCTTGTCATCAAGAAAGTTTGGAGCATTGTATTTACTTATTTGAGTAAACTACCTTGTGGAAAGTCCACCTTGCTTAGCTTTTAAAGAGCTTAATCTACAAGTACAAGCAAGAATTGTTTATTATTTGATGAGTTTAACACATTCATTCAATTGATGACGTGCGTATGAGTGACAGACAATTAGAGGCTTGAAAAATCTACTTTTTAAAGATACCATTAAATCCATCCACTATTTTCCATTGAAAGTTCCTTGAAAATGAACACCTCTTGTCAGTTCTAATGAAAATACAAACCCTTCCCCGCAACAAACGACCGCTGGAAGTAAGTGTAATGTATGCGCGATGTACGTATGTGGTTTATGCGTGATGTGTGTGTATAAGAAATGACCGATGTTTTGTCGGATCATCTCAATATGCCTCAACCACACCTCCTTAAGATTGGTAAAAAACGGTCATGCATCCAAACCCTTGTTTCTCGATCGGTTCTTTTGCATGACTCAGACGTTACAGATGTTATTTGGATGCAAAACCGATCGAGAATATTCGAGTATTTCTCGTTTGACCTTACCGCTCGGTAAAAAAAGGTCATCCGAACTTGCCAAGGTTAGTGTGCCCGAAAACCAAAATCCGAAAAACACAAGTTTAAAACTTGCAACCGTTCCAGCGTTATCGCAATAAATAACGGTCAGCCAGCCAGTCAGTGATCGGTCATTCCTATAATACTGAAGTTAAGTTTTTACTTGTTGGACTAAGCATGAATCAACACATTGCTTTTGTAATGCAAATCCTTGAGACGAGCTACTTCAAAACGTCAAAGAAGTCTTTCAGTATTCCCCTTCTTAAAATTGGATACTTTACTTTTTGTTATACCTTGAAAGGAAAGTACCACAGGGAAATGCAAATAAATTTTGTAAGACACGTAAATGCGTTTGAAAATGTTATGCAATTAACGCTGACATGTTTTGTTTTCTCTTTACTGCCAATAAAAGTTAAGAACTTGGCGAGACAATAGATCATCCACAACGACTACAAGGACCTTCCCTTTTGGCCTCTAATGCATATGGTCACGCTGAATATTTTCAAGTACTTTACGTTTGTAACTTGTAAGTTGTAAAACAATTTTACATCAGAGAATCGATAACAAACTTGGAGAGTAGCATGTTATTGTTCTCGGAACTTATAACGTTTCATCATTCTATGTATGGGTTCTCATACAAGCGGGCGTAAATGAATTTTGACAACATCAAATGTTTAAAATTGATAAAATTGTATGCGATACGTTTTGTGGACTATTTTTCAAATCATTTTGCACGTGCACTTTTTCTGGCTAAATTGTCACCCTTGCTATCTACTGGTAAAATGATAACATTTCTTATAGGAAAAATGGTTCTTATAAACTGAATGAGTAGAAATATCGTGTCTTTTATGTCGAGTATTCAGATATAAACCAGCGTTTTGTTTTCGTTGATTCAATTCCTTGGACTAATGCCACTGCTACACAAATAGTTATTGATACATAGCTAAGCTACTATTTAAATTCAGGTTTTTTTATGTTTTCGTAGAACTAATTGTAAATACGGAGTGAAAACTGATTATTGTTCTCAGATTGAATGAAACAGTCAACAGAACAAAAGACAAATCTTACTATTAATACTTGATGACCATGTTTGTTTGTGTATATGCAACAAATTAAACTTCTTTTTCAATTCTCATTCGATTTTCTAACGGGATACATTTTTGAATTCCCCTTTACATTTAGAGTTAAACTACGGATTTTTGTTAAATTGCATTTTCAGAGTAAAAATTGATTATTGGAAGACATATTTGGCTAGCAAGGATTTAGTTGAGATTTTATTGAACAATCCAGCTTTCGTTTGTTAATACCAACTTCATCAGGACAGAGAATAACAACGAAAGAAATGACAGCTAGATGAACGCATACTGGAAGGAGCAAAATTAAGCTGGAAAGCGTAATGGATACTAAAGTGGATAAGTAGACTTCTCGCCGGCCGTCATGGACGTAGACCACTCTTATATACCAATAATAATAAAGTCTAAATTTGACCCGATATCGGGTTACTGGTAGGCTAGTATTTACACAGTGACAGTATAAAAAGAGCTCGTCTTTTTTAAACATCGAAAAAGGCCAGTGTTATTGCCAGTTGAGATTGATCAAATCCCAATAGATTTACCTTTCTGATAGGGTTAGTTGGTTATTCTAACAACGATAAACCAACACGAATATGTAAAGTTTATTCACATCGGGAATAAAGAACATACTTATCTAAAACATGAAAAAACTACAACGTAAATAAAATGTATACGGTCCTATCGAATCTAGAGAAAATAATACATACTCAAGTAAAAATAAGAGACTTGTCGACAGGCTGAATAGTAAACATTTAAAATGTAGTTGGGTGCCGTTTCAAATCCAATTTAGATTACTCGACTATTGCTACATGGAACACTTCATATCCACTTTAGATGAATACATTTACAATCCCTTTGGAAAAAGTTACTTCTTAAAGCTGCCATTTACTCTATCTACTTCATCGAAAGGATACTAAATCCAATTGGCAAATAAATGCAGACTGAGACATTTATTCTCATTGCAAAATAAAAACTACGTGCATCGATACACTCAAAGTTGCTATACTATCCAATGGTTAAATTGACTGTCAAACTGAATTACTACCAGTTTATAATATTTAAGTTATCTCAAAGATATTAAGGTAGTATTACTTAAGCACACCACAGAATAATAACTATGTACATTTAGGCACATACTTACACTTTTACGTACTTAAAGATTCAGTGAAGGTAATGCAATTCAGAAAACTGAACTACGAGAACTGCGTATGGAGAAATTGAAATAAGAAAGAGGTTTAGATTTATTTGAAAGCTTTTTTAAAGTCCTTGGGGAACGATACATTCAGTCTGAGGGATGAGAAAATTTTAATGGAAAGCTGGCAGTTTGGTCGGTTGTGATTGAATGATACTGGAGAAGGACAGAGAGGCTGGAAATACAATTCGGTATATTGAATTTTCTTTAGTTTATGTAACGGGAGCAAGGCCAAGGTTTTAGGTTATAATGAAATTGATGAAATTTAAAATAGCTGGCTAAAATTCAGTCGATTGAGTATCCTGGCTTTCTCTTTACATTCTTTTACAAAGAAATAAGCATTTTTAATTATCAAGAAAACAAGGGTGAAAGAGGAGGGGAAAATGCAGAGAAAAATACAGAGTTCTAGTAACATAGGTAAGAATCCTTGTACGCATTTTCTTTAAATATTTTTAATTTTTTTCAGTCCACTTTATTTCAATCCCTTCATTTTCATTTCCCAGTGAATAAGTTAATGAACTGGTCCAAGAAACCAAATAAGTAATGGAATGCTTGGCTGTTTGAAATTAAGAAATAAAAATAATTAAATTCAACCCTCTTCCTTCAGAGACAATTCAGTAGCAATCACATCACAATACCACCGCCACCACTGCAGTCAGGGCAAACCACTCTACGTGTTTATGTTTTCTTATCAAGATAAAAACTCTTTAAATTAAAAGTTCATCTCATTCATGCTCAATCCCCCTCTAGTACGGAAATCGTACCCACATCACTATAACAATACTGGGGTAGTATGTATGTATGTGTTTCAGGTTGTAGTAGTAGTGTCATCACACTCATCAACTTTGGGGGATGAATGAAAAACTAAGTAATTTAAACCAAGAGATTTCAGTGAGAAAATACTACTTCTCAAAAATATACCATTAGAGAGTTGTATCATAAAAACTTCCCTTCCTCTTGAAGAAACAAGGGATGGATTTTTTGAATGAAAAAGAAGCTTTCACCCTGATTTCTTTTCTTTTGCATTTGCATAAAGCTGTTCGTCTACTCACTGTTGCATCTCCCTCAAGTAAATATCATACAGCCGATACGGTCTTATTCAACTTCTTATAGTTTCTCCCCAAACCTTTCCCTTTACTTTTATGTGGTTTCTGTGCTCAATTCTGAATTTTTTATTGCATATTTTTTTACTCCTGTCTACTTCATAGCTTGTGATAAACTTAGACTGAAACATACAGACAAACGACCCGACCCCATCGCCAAAGCGTTGAGCTCCAGGCTCAGACTGCTTTCACCCTCTTGAAGAGGAATAACAGCCCTCCTCTCCCTCTTTAGTCGGTATAAACGAAAGAGCAAACCCACACCAGCTTTCATCATGATTATAACTGGCAGGTAATGAAAAATCAAACTAGTTCCTTTTTCTCTTTGTCATTCTCTATTGCTAGTCTAACCTTACGTATAAATATAAATGTTTGGAAACTTAAAACAAAAGACGTAAACGCCCAGAAAGACTCAACGTCATGCATGGTATACAAAAGCAGCATTAAGAAGATGAATAAAACTAAATAAAAAGCTTATTTCTTTTCAACAGACGTTAATAATATTACGGCCGTTATATAGCGTTATAATCATTGATAGGAATGGCATATTTTTTATTATTTTCTCGCCCCCTGGTAAGACCCTTTCAGTACTTTCAATTTCACAAGTCAGGCTGTCAATCTGATATGAAAGAGTGTGTGGAGGAGACTTGGCCCATATTTCTATTATATTCAACAGTTTAGACCTTTAAGATAGAATTATAGTCGTTGAATTTTCAATAGGTGGGAAATGTGATAAGTACAAGATTGATTTGCTAAAAGCTAACAAATCTTTACAACGTACTCAGCTTACATACGTAATGCACTTAGTTGACAAACTGAAGTGAGCACTAAGTTCTAAGTTGAGGTGTTGTCAGCATTTTTTAAAACATAAAGATTGCACACTAGACTAGAACCAATATGTGAGGGATGCACTTATTGTGTTGCTGCACTGGAAACAGCATCCATTTAATGTTTCCATTTACATTCCCCTTTTTGCCCCGAAGTGCGTTTTATCTCGGAATAAAATTTGTTTTCTTCTTCAGATTCACTCAGATAATTTCATCTTGATGTAAATATCCTACAAAAATCGTTTTTACTTACTTAACCCTTTCAGTCGGTACGGTATCTTGAGGTTTAAAGTATAAAAGCAAGCACCATACAGATAGTACCATTTGAATAAACAACATGGGTATATGCAGAATGATAGAGGGAAGGGAAGCCATTAAAATTAGAGATGTCTGTCATCAAATCAAATTCTTGTAGTAGGTTTGACTAGAATTGAGTCGATGTTGGATTTGCTTAAGTGAACTTTTTTAAAGCCATGCATCACCACTAGATAGGCCAAAAGTGGAAAAAGTTTAGGCCATAGAGACATTTATGCATAAATATTTATGAATAATATTAACTACAGTTTTTTGGCACTTTAACACCTTATTTGTGAAACAAAGTGTCAAGAAAAGCACATTTTATTCGTTTTATAAAATTCAGCTCAAAGTCAAACCAAGGCTATGCATAAAGAAGGGCTCAATTGTTACGGAAAAATGGCTTTACGTGCATTCGGCAAATATAATTCTTTGTTTTAATTTCTACTATGTTTATTTCTCTACCAACTTTTGAAACACAAGACAATACTTTATAAACAAGTTGATTTCCGGTCCGTGGCAAAATATCGTTACTAAAAGCATTAGTTAGTTAGTAATACTAAATACAAATGCAACTTGGCAATAAAACAGATTTAACAATTTGAATTTAAAACCGAAAAAATGAGGTACTGGAAAAGGAGAAAGCTACTACATAAGCAATGGAATTTGTGTTCTGTGCCCCACCGAACTATCATTTCCACCGACAAGTGTAGAATAAAACTGTACCAGCGTACCACTATTGGTTGCTTCTGCTAACTGCATCTTAGTTCGCAGACTTTGGTTGCTTCGTCAGTTGAAGGAAGATTGATGGTTTGGAAAGAGAGATGAATAGATGTGGAATATCACTCAGAAAACAAGCAACTTCACAAGAACGCAGACATGAAATAGCTGGGGCCACAGCTGCTTAAGAACCACTTGAAAAATTTCGATACCTTTTTTCATCTTCACCTTTTAAGTTTATACAGAGAAAAATGCATTATTTACTTGCTTGCACAAACCAGCTAGAAGTTGTGTATGGTACTACAGCTTTAAC
The DNA here is from genome assembly GCA_034682405.1 of Hydroisotoma schaefferi. Taxonomy (NCBI): domain Eukaryota; kingdom Metazoa; phylum Arthropoda; class Collembola; order Entomobryomorpha; family Isotomidae; genus Hydroisotoma; species Hydroisotoma schaefferi. The sequence continues at coordinate 16,107 of JAQFZX010000059.1, read as the reverse complement.
TAAAAAATGTGTCCACCTTTTTCACAAAATAGTGACGCTCTGATCTGATCTTTTTTTCTCAGCTTGCTGCATAAAATCTAACATACGTATATACATTTAAAAAACCCAATAACGATAGTATCACAGGCTGTTGCTTATACTGTGTCTACCCTTGAACTTTTATGTACACTAACCTATGGGAACCCGATTAAATCGGGTCATATAGTTAGGTCTTCGATTTAAACCGCGATAGCAAAGTTTTTCCAAATCTACCCGTCGCATCCTGCATAAACATATTTACTACACCACCCGCATATACGGCCGTTCCTAGTACCTATACATATACAGACCACTCCTATTTCTTTTATTCTAAACACTATCCCTGCCATTGGCGTACTCTTATTCTAAACACTACCCCCACCGTTGGCATCCTCTTAACCTTACCCACACCGTTAGCTTACCCTTGTTCTAAATACTACCCCGATGGCCTACTCTTATTCTAAACACAACCCCGCCGTTGACCTACTATTATTCTAAACCTTACACCCGCCGTTAGCTTATCCTTATTCTAAACACTATCCCGGTCGTTTGCCTACCTTTATTCTAGACAGCCCCGCCATGGGCCTCCGTTATTTTATCATTATTATCATTAGATCCTCTAATTCATCCAATACAATCGTATAGGATGCATCCCATAAAAGTGGAAAAGTGTATTTTTGAATTTTTTTTGAAATCTTCAATTGTTTTTCGAAATTTAATGATTTCTTCATGAGATAGAACTCTTGCTCCTTATCAGATCATCTCATTCAACTCAAACTATCGTTTTAGGATAGATCATAAAAAAGTAAAAAAAAGGGTCATTTTTCCCCAATTTTTTGACATTTTTATGAAACAAAGTTGAAAATTATTTTTCGAATTTCAAATTCTTTCTCTTTAACGTCGATTCGAGTTTATGATAAGCTCGAATCTGCAATCAGAAGTGAAATCGGGTGAAAACTCTAGGAGGAGATAACACCTAAAGTTTGACACATACATACAAACAAACATACAAACAAACAATTTTACGTTTTAATAGTATGATTTGGGCAATAAGTTACCCAACATATAGTAAACTGAAATCGATTGCGAAGAGGCCAGCACTACCGATGAATAGTTAATGTACATGTAAAAATGGCTGTTATATAATATATTTAATGTTTATATTTTTACTGGAAACTACATATATCACAAAAGTTTATTGCTGGATACTCACATCAGTTAAAATAGTATTTCTGTGGAATCGAGACAAGCAAAATAACCATTGCTGAGTCTGCAGAGTTGGTTTTACGGTTTTGTTGGTCTTTTCTTATGAATTTGGCACACACGCTAGCTTTTCATGCATTCTTATACAAGGGAGCTAATCCAATCATATTTTCTGTGCAGAAAAATGACTTCTCCGCCTAGCATTTTATGACTTAACAGAACTAGAGATAAAATGACATTGTCTCTCCATTACATATCTTATTCCTATTAATAAAATGAGATAGAGATGGAAAAGGTAGTCAGCAATCTATCTAGATATTTGCCATAGATTGCTTAAAGCACTACACAGCACTCTTTTTATTGAACTTTGCTTTCTTCTCTATTACTATCGGGTATTGTTTGGAGGTTTTATATGATTTTTATCGAGAAAGTATATCAGAACTTGCTGTTTGATTGTTGAATCTTGGAGTTTGGTGGAAGGATAGGAAAGTTGAACGAATGTATGAAGTATTAAAGCACCTTATGATGATTTTGGCTATGGGATATAATTATATTCAGTCCGTATAGAATATATGGGAAATATAAACTACGATTGAAAGTTAGACAAAAGAGGTTGTCGACAGCCCAGACTCGACCCTTTTATCACCTTATCAGTATCAAATCACCTATAGTGATTATAGAACGGAAGGGGTGGATTTAGTTTGGTTTCAGGGTAAAATTGTTAACAAACTATTCACCAAAAATTGTCTGGCTTTTTAGACTTTTTTTATGATGATTCGATGACAATAAAAGGTGTAGTCTCCTCTGCATCAAAAGTCTCCACATTTATTGGTAGAGGTGGGAATTCAGAGAGAGATAAGGACTTTTTCATGTATATACCGCAGTTAAGTTGGCATGATTGGGTTTCTGGATTATTAAAGATTCCGATTAAATTCCAGTACATAAATATATTTATATTTTAAGCCGAGTCAGTTTTAATCAAACTTTCCCAATTCAAGGCAAACGGCAGATCTGACAAAAACACAAAAAATAACATCAGAGAGTGTTACTTATAAGGAGCAAGCAAACGATTGAAACAAATCTTTTTGCCGTAGTCCCAGTAAAAATAAGAAAGAGATCATTAAGTGCTCGTGGAAAGTAAAACAGTTCGAATCAGATAACCTAAAACACTACATGAAAGAAATAACGAGTAGACGGAAATACAAAATATTAATCTTCAAACGACCAATAACGAAAAATAGGAAATCTACGTATAGCTATAAGGATGAAACATGAGGTTTTTTAAAACCAATCCTGAGTGATTTACTACCACCAAACGATAGAGTATAGATAGTATTGGTCTCTAGACTCGAATATTTGTTTTCTTTAAGGGGGTCAAAATAGAAGTGTTTGGTCTTTAGCAGTAGGGTGGGTGGGATTCAGAGAAATAGAGAATTATCTGAGGATTTGCTAGCTCCAAGAGCAGATGGACTTTTGGTGAAGTTTAATCTTGAGGGAAATAGGTCCTCAGAGACTAGTCAACTTAACTCTTGAGCTTTCTCTTGGACTTTCTTCAAACAAGCTGAGATAAGACTCCCTGCCGATCCGGTCCGTCTGGCCTAACGACACTTTCACTCTTTCAAGAGTCCTCTTATCCCTCCAATAATGATAATTGAACCTGTTAAAAGCCATACAAAACATAATGTTCAGCAGCTAAACAGCACCAGGGTTTCTAACCGCTTGAAATGATGGTCGTTGAATTCTATTAAACAAAGCTTCCTTCCTTATATTGGGCTTTATACTTTCACCACCCATGAAGAAATTTCACTGGGCCAACTTTATGCAAACCTAGCAACTAAAGCGGAGCTCCACTTTTCTGTTTTGATTCTACAAGTATTCAATAGATCTGTGTTATGTTATGAAGTAAAGAAAGTTTCATAAACGCTTCACAAGTCAAATATGCTAATCAAGTGCAGATTCACACACGTTAAATAAAGACTTCTACAAGGATTTAGGTTTATGAACTTGCAATACACATGTCATCATGTGTAGTTTTAATACTAAAATCGAAACGTTAGCTGTACTTCCAGTAGTAGTAGTAAAATCTCCCATATTCATGATCTCATATTCATGAAAAGCTTTTAAAATCTAAGAGCTAGAGTGAACAAGTTGGATACTAAACTTCCATCGAAGAATGGAAAAGGTAAACCCGGTCGTTAAAAATGTATCGAGGTAAAGAGGAGTTTCTCAGCCGTGAAATAAATTCTGAATAAGTACCTATCAAAATTATGTTCAATATTATGTCCAAGTCTATACTTTTTCTGTCTTCGTGCGCACATACTAAAAATAATTTATATTCCTGGCTTGCATATTTGGCGTTTGGTATACGTTTACTCAGTAAAACACTGAATGTTGCCTGATCGATTGATACGGTTGATATTACCTTAAGTGTATTACCAATAAATGGTATCATGGGCATGAGAAAGCCTGAAGTTAAGGATGAAGCAGTTGGTGACTTCAAATTCTAGGTTCTTCTGATATGCCCAAGTACTTGGCATAGATTTCTTTCCTTTTGTAAATAAATACATGATACTGCTTGAAGGCAAGCAGGGAAATCGAAGAGGGAGAAGTAAATAAATTGCAGTTTATTTAAGTAATGCTGGAACTTGTAGACTGTCTACATTTACCTTGAAATTGGTATGTATCGACATTAGAGCCTTGATATCTGTGGTGTACATAAATGAATTCATATGGTTTGAGTATTACATGGGATTGAATCTATTTAGAAGAACTTATTCTCAATGCATTTGCAAATGTCATTAGGTGAAAGTCTGGATGATGGAGTATCAGGATGAGAAGAGGATGTGAGGGGACGAATAGGAAGCCCAACTGGGTCCCAGTAATCGAGCAATCCAAGGGCCATTTGTAAGTAATGGCAATAAATTATACAAAGGTAAAATTTCATCCTAGACCAAGTGGTTTGGTTGGTTGGTATTGGATCGTTCGTTAGCTAGGGAAGAAGTTCCTGATTGAAAAGTTGGTCCCTGAGGAGTTCCCTTCAGTCGTCCTCTCCAACCAAAAACTACCGATTGAGCAAAATCGTCTCCATCCATCCTCAAAACGAGACTGGGACCGTTAACTTATCAGCTATTCTATTCAATGCTACTTACTGTTACTGCTATCAACTATCAAAAAAGTTAAAGCCTAATAAAATAGGGCATTACCGTCCACCTTTGGTAAACCCTTAGTATCGAGATACCAAGCTTCTTAACCTCAACAGAACCTCACCTACTTCCACTTCCGTACTCTAATAATAAATTATTATTATTAATAATAATAAAACATCTATGTAGTGCGTACTTTTTTCGTTCTTATGCCTTAAACCTGCTATTTTTACGTTTCAATTCATCCACTAAAATGATACGAACTCACTAATAATTATATGAATAATACATCTGAGCATTAAGTAGACAACCATTGGCAATTGGCCTGGTGGAATGCCATAAGTTTATTTTTGCATTACAGTTTAGCCTGACATTTTCCTAAAATACCCACCCTTACATAAATGTAAATAACTATCTTATAATTATTATGCTAAAAAGACCCTAAATTAATTAAAGAACAGTACCAAATCAAAGTCAGAAGATATTGCTTGACCAAGTTAGGTTCACATAATTGATCCTTCCCCCGAGAATAATAAACTAAAGCAGTTAACCGGTTGGATGTAAAAGGACGGGGAGAGGAAACTATTGAAGCTTGAAAGCTCCATCCAATTTATAATATTATTTCACAATAATAGTTACATCGTAGCTAGCACATAATACAATCGATAGTAGGATCCAGTTACAAATAAAGGTTAGCAGGAACAGACCCAGTAGTAGTTAGTGCATGAAATATCCCTAATTGTAACTACAGAGGAAATCTGGATAGCCAGACCACATTTACTAGATAATTGTTACTTACTTATTTCTGAGATCCATCCCCAATCTACCCCTTCCCTTACAACCCCTACCAGTTAGAAACGTACTTTCGGTAAGGTATACAACTTTTGTACTTCTTCCTAAGAGTAAAAATGATAAGAGGCTTATCAGGTTTCCTACCAAAAGGTATGAAAAAAGCACATAAGTGGGAGAGCCAAGGGCGATAAAGGGTAATCAGTCATTTCGTATAATTTGATGGAACTCCCATAAACAGATTCTTCTGAGGTGAGGGTGAGATTCTACTTCTTTTCTACCAAAGAGATTTGTTTTTATCGTTCTCCTTGGTTAACTAGGGCTATATATACATGATAGGTTTTTTTTTGTAGTTCCACTAGTAAGTTAAGTTCGTATTGTTTGTGAGTAAAGGTTAGTTAAAAAAGTATCTCGTTGGTTGTTGGTGGCCGGCTTAAAGTGTTGGGTGGTTGGATTTCGTTGGTGTTGAACTGTGTGTGATGATGGTGAAATAAGGCGAAATAAAAGCGAGTTGGTAAATGCGTGTAGGGAGCTGATGAGGAACGAAGATGAGTAATTAGGGGGAGGAAGGGCCCTAAGTGGCATGGCCCGACTGAGTCGATTAAAGAGAAGAAAGACATTGTTGGACAGTGATTTATTTCCACGAGAATAATGAGCGATTGATGAGCTGCCCATGTTTACCGTGTCCATTCCACTCCACCAACCAACCATCCATGCATCCCTTTTTGGTCGAGATATATAAAAATACATTGCGTAAAAAAATTTACTCCTAAAAGAAAGAAAGAATGGCCAAAAGTGTTTTCTACAGACTGGGCCCTGTCCGGATTTCAAGCAAGAAATAAATGTAGGGTCGATAAAATCCTAACAAGTTGAGGGGGAGAGAAAATGATAATCTTTTCTGTTTCGTTCCAATACAATCCACAAATACCAATATCAATCAACCCCCTTAGGTTAGGGTTCCACTATTACCCCCCTGAACGAAAAAAGCACGAATTGGCCTTCCCAGGCCGTGCAGTGTTGCCAGTTTGGTGTTGGGGCAGTAAATACCCCCTTGGTAGGTGAAGTACTGTGGTGTAGTTCTTCCCCCTTAAGAAGATGTGATGGTGTAGGTGTTACCCCCTTACAGAGATTAAAGTAAAAAGATGTTAGCAGACCTGGGGACGGGGGGCTGACAGTGGGGGTGGGGGGAGGGGGTGACCGTGCTGCGACCTGGGGACGGAGGCCTGTCTTTGGGTTGGGGGCCCAGGAGGTTTATGCACGGGGGGAGGTTGGGGTGACCCGCGCGGCAACCACTTGGACACCCCTCAGGGAACGTGGAAAGCCACACCCCGTCATATCCTTTAATCATATCATCATCATGCACAATTCAAGACCCGATGCAGTATGGGAGCAATCTACAAGAACTGACTGAGGGAAAGACTGCAGTAAATTTTTCCTGACCTGTGACCTTTGACCTTTAAGCGCGCAACCTGAAGCGCATTATTTAAAAAAAGAGGAAATATTTTCATGTATTTTTAATGTTTAAATTAAATAACAACTCCAAAATTCCAAAAATTGTAAAATTTACTGGAGTTTTATTTAATTCTGTATTTTTAACATGGAAAAGATAGCCTAAAAGTACGCTCTTATGAGACCGGATACCATCTGTTAGGTACCCATCTCTACAACGTGGAGCCGCTAATTGGATTCCTTATCTCTAATGAGCCCAGTCAAGCGTGAAGTCTCCCATTGTTAAGGGATTAAAATTAGCATGCGTACACATCAACAAAAACAAAAAATAAAGTTACTTTTTATAGAATCTCCCCTGTAATAGACGTCGACGGACTTTAAAAATGCATACGCATCCGCATGCTTCCAACTCATCATCTCCAACAGCAATCGACAGACCTGGTAAGTTGGAAGAGTTTGGCATCAGTGTCTTTTTATGAAGGAATCAATACATTTAATTAAAAGACAAGACTTACCACATTCACTGCTTCAAGAATTCTTTTCGATACTTGCCCTTTCGAGGTCGGTAGTTGAATAAAGGTCGAGGTTCAGCATCGTAACCAAATCTTTCGGCGAATTCAATCATGTCCCCACGAGTTGTTCCAAGTGCAGGCTTCTTCTTGATCGTAGTAGGAGTAGCAAACCGCGGGTGGAAAGGTTCCGCAGTTGGGTTGAGATTTCCCTGAGTCTTGAACTCTACAGGGGACGAATTGAAGCTTATCGGAGTCGAGTTGAAACTTATCGGAGTAGAGTTCGAGTTGAAGCTCATAGGAGTCGAGTTCGACTTGAAGCTCATAGGAGTCGAGTTCGAGTTGAAGCTTGTCGGAGTTGAGTTGAAGTTGAAGCTTGTTGGAGTCGAGTTGAAGTCCATCGGAGTCGAATTGAAGTCCAACGGAGTCGAGTTGAAGCCCATCGGAGTCGAGTTTAAGTCAAAGCCCATCGGAGTCGAGTTAAAGTCAAAGCCCATCGGAGTCGAGTTCAAGTTGAAGCTTATCGGAGTCGAGTTGAAGCTTATCGGAGTCGACTTGAAGTTTATCGGAGACTGCTGGTCGAAGGTCCAAGTTCTTGGAAATGGATTAGCGTTGAGAGTCACCGGAGTAGGTACCCAAGGGTCTCGTTCCCAAGCATATTTCATCGCATCCACTCTATCCCTATCGCCCCAAATCTCGTCGTCCAATGCAATCTGACAAAAACCCAAAAAATAACACTATTATCATCCCTTCCAACCCAAATTATCTTAAAGACGTTCAAAAAACCAAAAACAAACCCATTATCTATAGGCGCAACCACGAGTGGGTACAATAACATTAAAGGATAGAGAGGGGTTTGGTTGGGCGGAGCCTGATTAACATGTAAAGGATAGGGCATTTCTAAAATTCTGGTGGGTACATGAAGAAACCATCGGGTACAATGTACCCTTGTACCCAACCCACGCTGGTTGCGCCTATGCCATTATCTTCCACACTTACCACTTGATCCACAACGGTTTGCCAACTGTCATCGAAATTAAATGCTTTCAGTCCTGTAGGCTCCATGATTTTACTTGGTAATATTCCGCCGATAATGACCCAATTTACGGAATATCTTGCGTTTTTCAGGGAACAAAAATTAAAAATTAAAAGTGGAAATTGGGAAATTAAAGTATGGAAAAAAGCAACCTACCCGTCCTCGAGCGAACCGACTGATGACCTTCTCCAGCAATTTTCTAGCTTTTCACCTCTTCTCGCTCTCCTCCTCCTCCTCCTCTGCTGTCCAAAAAAAAGAAGAGAAAAACGGAGAGTTGAAGAAAGCGTTGTTCGGCCTCTTCTTGGTCTCCTCTGCCCCGGGCAGGATGCTACGTAGCTTGTTAGTTGTAGTAGTAGTAGTAGTAGTAGTAGTAGTAGTAGTAGTAGTAGTGGTAGTAGTAGTAGTAGTAGTAGTAGTGGTAGTAGTAGTATTAGTAGTAGTAGTAGTAGTAGTAGTAGTAGTAGTAGTAGTAGTACCGTAATGGCTCGTATATGGGCATAACTATTTTTTTTTGCTAATAATAACCTCATGGGTTTATTGAAAAAGCTCATTTTAAAACAAAATTTGGAATTAAAACTCAAATTTATATGCACAAATTGATAATTTTCATACTTGAACTCGATGAGTTAAAATTATAATGTTTGGTATTAAATTTGATGTATATTATACACTGGTTTTTTATATTTTCTAGCCGGATTTAAACTATGAAGACTGAACTGAATAAACTGATTGCACAATTTCAAACAAGTTAGGCTATACTTCCAGCTTTACCTTTAAATGGATAATTTACAAGTATTTCCGTAGTTTTGAACTCACCAGTATATTTGGAAAACGATCCTTGAAAAAAATTGAAATTCGAAAATAACGCTTCGAAAATTTTCAATATTTTGACAAGATTTTCAATATTTTTTTACTTATTTAGATTTATTCTAATACAGTGGTTTTAGTTGATTCATGTGATCTATTAAGAAATTTGCAGCTGTATGACCTCTTGAAAAAAAATTGAAATTCGCCAAAAATATTTCAATTTCTTCTTGAAAGTTTTATTTATTTTGGAAACATAGGATTTGTCACCATCTGTTCTGCACAATAGCACAATACGATTGCTTTCATTGAATTAGGTGATTTAATAAGAACTCTGTTCTTACTAATGAAAAAATAACATTAAATTGACAAACATCGTACAACTTTTTAAAATAGTTTAAGTATTATCATAAAGAAACAACCATCGATAGATCAGGATTTAGTTGAGTGTACCTGTAGTAATATAGTGTTGTAGTTTGTAGTTAAAAATGTGGGGAGCCTTCCAAGCGGGGCGCGTGCACGAAACGACGTGCTTAGGCGCATGGAACCCTTTATTATCATACGACACAACCCCACAGATCGATAACGATTAGTTAGTTAAAAATGCGGACAGGCTGCCAACCCAGGTATGAAGTTGGATGGAAGTATGTTTAGTTTCCAAAAAGGGACGGGTAGAATTGGAAGGGCGCGCACACTAACGACTAGAAGCGGAGTGGTAGACTTTCACCGGCCGTCGTGGACGGCCACCAATCATTTAAAAAAAGATCGTACATGATTTGAAGCAGTAGCGGGTCACTGGTAGGCTAATACTATCCAACTATTCATCAAGTTCTCAGCTCTCAGCAGCAAAAACACCACCTAACCAGCGCAGCGTACCGCATAGCGAGAACAGGATTAGGCCCATACATTTACTTTACATTCGCCTTACTCTCTGTTTTCAAAAACATGGAGAAAAAGAGAGATTGTCTCTGTTACCACTACTTTGCCTACCACTACTGCATTAGTTAAGAAGAAGAAGACAGGAGAAAGTTTGAAAGCTCTCTGTGTTTCTGTGAGAGAGTTGATTGAGCATTTGGAGAAGGAGAGGATTTGCTGAGACGTGTAAGAAAAATGGAGACGATCGAGAGGAAAGACATCTCATAAATCCCATCCTGTGTGAAGAGTCCCGGATGAAGACAATAGTGGATGAAGGAACCGATTTACAAACAAGATCAAGGATGTTTGTAATCAATGAGACTACATGACCTGCTGAGACGGTGATGTATTTGGAAATTTACTCAACAGAAAAAGCAGGCCTCGACTCAAAGAAAAAGCCCCTATTACCGAATCACTACTATCCAAAATTTGGTTCAACACAATCTACAGAAAAAGCATTATATCGAAGCAGAATTGCTACAAAGATCAACCAACAGCATATCCTATGTCGCCTTTCCGTACTTACTGCTTCTTGATCTATGTCTCAGCCATCTAACCACACACAGACAGAGACTGCAAAAGTACAAGCTATCCCACTTAATCCCAGTTAACTAAAGTATAATCCATCTAAAGAGAAATATGATCAATTGTACGAGGAAGGAAACTTCATCTTGCCGAATGCGAAATTGTCATGCTAGCCAAGTGTTAATAGAACGTTCACTGCTGCAGACCCTTCATAACTTTTTCCCTGCTCTGCTACGTTATATACCGTATATCCTCGAATACTGCCTTCCGCAAATAGTGGCCTCTTTCGAATAGTGGCCCCCCCTTATTACAGTAAAGTCGCGGAATATAACCGCCCGCGTTAATTTAGCCGCTTATATCCTTTACATGTTAAACAGAGTATCCCTCCCATGTTATGCATGCTTCAAAATATCTTTTTTCTTTAGATTAACCGCGGCTACATTTCGAGACTGTACGGTATTCTTAATAACCCCACAAGACTCATTTAATTGTCGGTAAAATTTGACCCTTAAAAAATAAATAAATAAATACTAGCCCCGGCCATTATTCGAGCATATATGGTATTCATCGCTTTCTCTGCTCCCTGCTGCCTGCCCCAGCAAAGAACAGGGGAGAAAGGGAAGGGAGTTTTGACAGCCAATACCTGATTATTTTGAGGGATGATGACAGATTGGAACCACGAAAGGCTAGCCTTACTTTTATATTATTATCAGCGAAATGTTACGAATTGAGTCATTTTTTGTGCCCTAACGTTTCACAAGTTATGATACATTTATTTTCACTCATTTACCACCACATTGACAGTTGACAGTCCTACATTTTTATTATAGTCTCTAATAACTTTTAAGTATATTCCTTACCCCATTTTTTAGCATTTATGGACGACTTCGTAAAATTTAACTGATAAAATACAGCAACAATTCAGTAAATAACTAGGCAAGAATACTCAATGTAAATTAGAGTTTCAAACTTAAAGTTTTTCTTATGGATCATTATTGATTGTGGGGTTCATGTTTATAACAAGCATTTATACTACTCTTGTATAACTTTGTAATAATGTTAAGCTTCGTGGCATAACTCCAGCAAGATGTTTTTCATAACGGTCGAAATCAACTCAATGTAAAAATCAATCACAAGTTTGTTTTAAAACCGATGGAATGAACAAGAAATCATTAAGTGACTATAAAATGCATACTTACTCTTCTAATGTTTGAACAAGGCTATGACTAGTTCAGAAATCCGAATAAAATGATAAAATTATTAACTGCTCTCGTTCGTTGGTGTAGTAGCTACTATTACTACTATGAGTCCGCTCCGCAAGTTTTGGCGTGAATTGAGGTAACGAACGAGGGAACTCTACATATTTGTAACACAGTCAGGACTTAGTTCATTCCATTCTTACGAGAATAATAACAGGTTTGGTGAAAATATAATTTGAGGCAAGACAAGAAGAAACGGATAAGAAAGAGACAGATAGGTCTGCTTCTTTTACTTTATCCACCGGCTAGTTTTATAAGTTACTTAAGTACTAACAACATCCATACATAGGACGAATCATTTATGCATGGATGAATATGCTTAGCCTGAAACGACCAAGAGAGTTAAAACCACCCGAAACCTTCTTTATTACGCAATTTTGTCATGTTTTAAGTATTTTGCATGCTTGTCTTGTGTAGCATCGAACCACGATCAGAGAAGGGGTTTCTAGTTTTAACGCGAGTTGTAAGCAGAAATAATGATGCGAATAGTGAATTTCTTGTTGGCAGTTGGTCTTATATCGTATTTGACACAAATAGTAGCGACTGCCACTGCTCGATAATAACTGCGAATATAGTACTAGTTGTGCTAGTCGTTGGTATAGTTGTTTCTTTCTGCCAGGCCAGAAATGACTAAAAGAAAGGACTCTTCACTCGATAGACAAAACTGTACGGGAAATTATGACTGGCGAAGATAAATAATTTATTACCAATAAACAGCATTCATTAACTTCTATTGTTTTTCTCTTCGTCATAGATATTTTGTAGCTGAATCCTACGTTCTTTTCCTAGACCTTTGATAACCCTAGCTAACAAGAATTTCCATTAAGGACATCGGAAAGGTAAACCTTTACATAAACGTGCAACCTTTCTCGACCTATTGATGCTTTTTGCCATTGTTATACTACTCAGTAGTCTCCTGGTACCATCATTCGGAGGACAAAATGAGAGTATATGGTTAACGCTTGGCTCTTAAAGAGCCATCTTAAAAGTTTTTGAAGTGGATAGTAAATGCACAGGCAAAAGTCTTATTTTCTTCTGAAAATGTCAAATTATTAATCCAACTCCTTCATGCACATACAATTGTAGGCTGTTTATAGAAACTAGATTCTAATTCAACTTTAAGCCACCTAAGGTTCCCACCCTTACCTGCCTGCCTGTTTCTGAAATATTGTTTCTGTTTATCAAGAGAAAAATAACGTAGGTATGCTTAAAGAATTTCCTTGGTTGTTATAAAGAAAGCAAGTTAACCGTACTTGATAGTTTGGTCGGACTGTAACCATCATTTACGTGTCAAGACGGTGAGGTAAGACATAAAGCATGAATACAAGATACTCAGAGAATATGATTGACTATCTCATCTCACACAAACTCAGTATTTGCCAATTTGCCGACTATGCGACTTGACGTACAGCTGAAAACTGTTTTGAATTTTAAAACAAATGCATCAAGGAACAACGGCTAGAACGCTTTCGTCCGCAGTTGGCAGTAGAAATGAGTATATCAATTAAACCTAACAAGGTCTAGACATACATAACGCAGAAATAGTATAAAGTATTTCTGTACAAATAAAAAACTTGAAGTAAAACTGTACTGCACTGGCTTAAAAGAACAGAACTAAGCTAACAATCAGTATCGCGTCGTAATTTGTTTTTCTTCTAACTGATTACGACAAGACAAAAAGTGTTCATGATGTTGCCCAGCTTTCTAAATGTTGATTTAAAATGAATAAACTTAGTTATAAAAACCAGCCAGCCTCGATATCAACTGATCAGATTATCTCTCAAGAGAAATAAAAATCACACTTGTTTAACGCCAAAAGAAAAAGCATGGTCGTAAATTCTCAACATAACTTTTGCTGAGCATCTTTCATTTAATTTAAATTTGATCTTAAACTTCACCCTCTCCAACTGATCGAAGTCTTATATGTTCCTATAAAATACAACGCAACGAGTCAAGCTCAAATGCACTGAAAACATTTTCAACCATCTACTAATGGAAGACGGTCTATGATGGAGAGACCGTCTAGAATGAAATCAAATTGATAAACGAAAAATCGCATAGGACAAACTTCATAGAAACTATATTATAAGAACCTCTGTAAGATGAACAAATGAAACATGTGTGTAGCTGTAGGCCAACATACACCCACTTATTGTTTGTAACCAGAATAAGAATATTTTTATGGGATAAACCCAAACCTAATAATTTTTCCTAACTCTAAAGAAACCTGCTTTAAGCCTAAAGCTTAAATTTATTCTTTAATAAAATTCCTTCATTGTATTAAGTTGAATTTTTAAATCATACAAGATAGGATTCCTTCACAAGCAACAGGAGAGATATCAATTTACCTCTCCCTTCAAAATACTAACTCCTTGAACAGTTATTTATTTGACACGGATCTTTTTAAAGAAATCGTAACTTTTACAGAAAAAAACGACCATACACTGCAACAGCTCACATTTAATCATGTGGAAGTCATTAAGTTTAATCAAGCTGAATGCATAAACCCATCAAGTTCAATCAGTGAGAGAGAGACTCCTGCTTCTAGTTACTTTCATGAACGTCACAAAACCAATATGCAAAATAGCTTAACTTCCATTTAATCACTTACGATGTAATTAAAGTGACAAGACCGGGGTTGTATTGGATCGATGTTATTTTATTGTGCCACTTTAATTGGAATAAATTAACATCCTTATAAGTGAAAGTGCATTAATGCATACTTGAACTGGCGAAATTCATCACAAATTAAAGTTGAGTTAATTCTTTCTCAACGGCATTAGTACGTACAGCATCAATTATGTATCTCGATTATCGACTATGCATGTCCCTTAGGATCGTAACGAAAAATAGCATAATGGAGAACAACCGCGGATTCATTCGCACGTTTGACTTTTTACATCCTCAATCTACTTTATTACTAAAGAAAGGTAAAACTGTAAACACGTCTCATTCCTTTATTAAATAATTTTTCTTTGTCTAACCTAACTTTCTACCAGTCCCTTCGTCAACCTTTTGTGACTTAAGCCATTACTGCACCACTACTAACATAAATGCCCATTGTCAGTGTCGGTGGATGAACGAAGGCAGTTGCTAGACCTCCCACTCCCAACCGACTGGACCCTTTCATTAAGTCTAATAATTTACCTAGCTCTGCTACCTTTAGCTCCACAATTTGTGAAGGTTCAACCAGGCGTAGAAATCCTTCTGCATGTATGCATATCCCATTTGCATGACAGCGTCCAAACATCAGCTTGTCATTAGTAGTGCAAGTACCAGTCAAGTATCTACATACATGCAAATGTTGACGGTTCGATTAGATAGACGGGAAAACTAACTCATAATGCAAGTCCTTTAATTTATTACTAAAGAATATTAAACATCTACACGACCTCTACTCTAGCCTCTATTCACCCTTCCAAAATGAATTTATGCATAAAGTAAGTTTATAGCAGTATTAGTAGCATTTAACCCTTTCTCCAAGATAAACAATGTCACATTTTAAGCATACGAAGCAAGCAGCCATGATAATATTAGTGTTTCGCCTAATCGGTTTACGGTTGCATTAACTCTATCCATAGGAAGAAGAGTTGAAATACAATAGTTTTTCCTGACGAGAAGAAAGACAATAGACGTGAGATAGAAATGTGGCTACGATCGAGGAGACTGCCGTGAAAAGAGTGCACGAAACACAGTCGTTAATAAATGCATGATTTGAAACACTTGAATTTGTTTCACGCTAAATTAAATCCACCTGCAGCAATTCACTATTCAAATTGAATACAGGATCAAACATAATCTCCATTAAGAAGAGCGCATAGATCCTTCATCCAGTGAAAGTAGTAGTTCAAGTCAACCCTATTTAGATGGGGATTCTAATTAAACAAACACTGCAGACTTTCCTACTCAAGACGAGCCACTTTAAGGAATATTCCTATCTTATATTTCATATTTCAACGGCCTACTAATAATAATTAGAGAGTAATACTTTACTACTTTGTATCGGCTCTATGCATTGGACTAATAATAAACAAAACTGGACATGCAACAGAGCCGTCACTGGATACGAGTGATTAGAAATTAACTCAATTGTGTAGGACAAATAGACGAAATTCATTTTACTGTCAGCCTAAGGATGCTGTTACCACCAGCCAGCAACAAGAGTATGGTAATTTTACAACAATTAGAGTAGACTTCTGAGAAAAGTAGCTGAATGGCTGCATGGTTATTAAGAGGTAAAACCTCTTTATGTGAATGAACTTTCACTCTGTCCGTCCGTCCGTCCGTCCGTCCGTCCGTCTGTCTGTCCGTCCGTTCGCGCTCTAACTCTCGAAAGGTTTAACTTTTTGAACTTCTGTTTTCGGATTTTAGTTATTGAGATCAAAGTAGGAAGTAAGTTCGAAGATGGGCGATTTCGACTCCACCCCTCAAGGTCAAAGGTCACAGGTCACCAAAAG